>PRKT01000940.1:105019-146657 GCA_003671525.1 Saccostrea glomerata
ATATGAAGAAGATGCCGATTGAGACATTGCATGTATGAGCTGATTTAAAGAAGAGAATTTCTTGGCAATTTAGCAAAGAAAATACATGGGAGTTGAAAGGAATATAGAAAATAACTCAAAGTGTATGTTGTGTAAAGAGTCCAGAGAGTTTGGAACGCATGTGAAGTAGCTTGGTCCTTTGTCAAGATATGTTAGGTTAAAAGCCATACACATACGAAATTTTTAAACACAAATAGTGAATTTATTCGTTATTTTTAGTGTAAATTCTTGCTTCCGTTTCTGGAATTTGTAAGATTGGCTGAATTGACCAATCAGAAATTAGAATCTATCTTTGGTTGTGCTTGGATTAAAAAAAAAACTCCCTTGTCGTTTAGAACAATCACATAATGATGCGGGCTTTTCCGTCAGCAAAAAAAAAACAAACCCAGAATTAAAAATATCATAAATATGAAGTTATCTTTAAAGTGTAAGCTACACAATAAATGAACAGTTATTTCATGCTACAACATGATACAACGAAATTGTTATCGTACGGTCTATCTGTAGTAGTTTTCACAGTTTTCCCAGAATGCACCACAATGGCGGCCGAGCATGCGTATTCAAGGAATTTGGACTAACGTAGTTGCTAGCGCTCGAGAGCGCTAGCAATAATGATACGCTCAGCTGTATGCGCAGTAACATTGTTTGTGTAAATTTTAGTTTCCTCTGCTCTTGTAATTTTTGATTTTTGTTTGTGCATATTATACCCCTAAATCGTGAAAAAAAATTGGATTCGTGTTTTTTTCGTTATGTTAAAATCTTTCAAACTATGTGCAATTTTTACCTATAAGTGCATTTTTATTTTACTTTTTTTACAAAATCTTGATCGTTGTGCAGAAAAAGTTTTGAACCAATCGGTGTGCCGTAGTCTGTCGTCTGATATCGGTAAACTAAATCAGGAACAGGGAAGTCAAGAAATAAAAATAACAATAAAGATGGCCGCCCTGTTTATCACTACACATCTTCTCTTCGTGATGTTTTTCTCATGTAAGTTATGCATCTCAAAGTAGCAATCGCTGTTTTAAGTTACCAAAGTCGAGCAATTAAGTAATGATATATAATTAAAGTATTTAATCATTCTTTATTTAAGAGTATTGTCATAAAAAGTTCGATAGTTTAAACTCCTTGTACATGTAATGCATAAACAATACAAAGCAATCAATACTTAAGGTAAACTGGTTTTACAATTCAAAATCAAAAGAAAGGGACTTTTTGTTTAAATATTTGCTTTACGTGTTTGATCTTTGTGTCATGCAATTTAAATATATTTGGGGGAGATATATTATTGGATAAATATTACAATTAAATGTCAATTAAACCCTAGCTGATCACAAATAGCACTAAAACTTTAAACATCCTCTTTTAAACTTAAATGTCGAGCACTAGCTATTCAGCATACTCTTTTAAAAATCTTGAGATGCCAAGTAGACTAATACAATTTTTACAATGGTGTTGAACTGCATATATAACTATAGAATAATTACATATAATTATATAATGAATAATATATGCTACTAATCATAAAATGAAGCTTGAAAATAACTAACAATGATCGACCTCTTTTGAAAAATATATCCTAATTCGTGAAAGCAATATGAGCTGTATCTTTGAGAATTTCATTTTGCTGAAAAAATGTGCTATTATGATTAATTTGTATGTAATTTAAACCCTTATGACCAATAAGCGAAAAAATAGTTTAAAATTAATTAGGAAGAAATATTTCTGTAAAACCGAATATATAGTTTTATATAAGAAATCGTTATTGTACAGGACGACAAAAATTTGATTTTGCTTTAATCAAAGCTAATCAAAAATTTCATTGCAAATATGAACAGCCGAAGTTGAGAAATGATTTGTTTTTCTGTCATTAAATTAGTTTATTACAGATTTGCAATAAAATTTTCCGATGTCAAACATGCAGCTCATATTGCTTGAAAAAGACATGAAAATAACAAACGAAGATTCGGGGGCCTTGAGTGATAAACATCCCCTAGTAGCCCCCCCCCCCCCCCCATCCACACTAAGCCGAATGTACTGAAGGTAGACTGAATATTCCTCAGGCACGTTTAGTATACCAATGAACGTCTTACAATTGGAATAAAACTCGTCAGCTAAAGTACGACCCAATATTAGGTTGCACAACAGTATTTAAAAATTTTGCTAAATATTCTTACCAAAATGCGCCTAATCACTCCTCACTCTTGACATTATACAGCAGGCCTAAATTTAAATAAATCTGGTCAATACAGAGCATTTTCATGTTATTTTTCATCTCATTTAAAAAAAAACTTTACCTCCAGTCTCGTATCAAAATGCCCGAATCGGAAGGGAAAATTCAGGGATTATTTTGCGTCAGCCATGATGTGACGTGAACCCAGTGAAATATTGTTATGACACCTGCAGGCTATATTTACTAATGAGGTCACTTTTCTAACGATTATAAAATCAAAATATATGAACACGTATATATCTTATCAGCATAATATGCATTTAAATGTCACATTAATCAATGTTAACAGAAATGTAACTTTTTGTTTAAGGTGTTTCTTTACCTCTAGCATTTTTCTTTTTTTGAAGAAATGAATTTTGACATACACGTACACAAGACTTCTATTATGTATACATGTATATTAAAGGTGTGTACGTGTTAATATGTAAAACGTATATTTGTAACTGTCTTTGTATTTCAGTGAATTTCAAACATGCATCAGCTTTAAACATCAGGAAATGTTTAAACAATTGTAAATCATTTAATTTGTGGATCCCAATCTGTTTGTAGGTGTGCGTTGTGAAGATATTGGCTGTACGTTAACACCAGTTTGGAACGCCCTGACACAAAATGGGTTTCTATGGAATTGCAGCCATCGGAACTTGGATTATATCCCCGCAATTCCAACTTCCAGAAATGTTACAGCCATAGATATGTCATACAATAATCTAAAGCGGATACGGAAGGACACACTTAAAAACCTGACTTCTGACGTAGAAATTTTCCGAATAAATAATAATAGAATTAGAACAATTGAGGCAAATGCTTTTACAGGACTTGAGCTCAAAGAACTAGACATTTCGAGCTGTGAACTTGAATATGATTCAGTATCCAGCGGTGCTTTCAATCACCTTACTCATCTCAGAATATTGTATATCAATAATAATTCCTTTAAATCCTACCCAGACGTCGAAATATCAAAACTTGGATCGTTAGTTAATCTGACAATTGATATATTTCCAGGATTCGTATTTGGAGAAAAGTTTCTTTCACTTAAAGAACTGAGATATATAAAGTTTGTGCCACAAGGATTAATCACTTTAACAAATTCCTCGTTTCAAGGTCTTCGTAATTCTCCCATATTTTACTTGGATTTAGACTTGTTTAACCGTGTAGCTGATTTCTGTGATGGTCTAAGTGATGAACTGTTTTGTTCGTTCCCCTTTCTGAGAGGACTCTCATTTTCCGTTGGTATGAGCTGCAACATAAAACGAATATTACGTACATTGAAATGTCTACAGGGTAAAGACTTGGAATATTTTCATTCTTCAAATAACCATGATGTGTACTTTGAAACATCTGTCATTATTGATGAATCTGATGTTGAATACCTCAGAAATATTTGTGTAAAGGAACTTATTTTACGAAATAATGACATAAAAGGAATAGATTTTACGCTTCCACTCGGAAAGTTTCAAAGTTGTCTCCAGGTCCTTGACTTATCATCCAACAACATACAGTTTTCCTCAAATTACAGATTATGGATGACACTAATACTCTTTATGCCAAACATAAAAGTGATCAAGATTTGTTGTCAAAATGCAGGTATGTCAAATTTTAGAAATTTTGGAGATTCTTTCTATACTGACCGGATTTACAAACGTCGTGTTATACGGAACAGAAGACGGGACCCCTACCAAATTCTTCTTCCTAAGACCCTGGAATATTTAGATATTTCAAATGCAGGTTATATCCGAACACAAGAAACAAATATTGTTGTTCGTGCGATACATTTAAAGTTTCTGAACATATCTGGGACAGAGTTTGATATCCGGTATGCATCCCGCTGGACATCTGTCCGTCTGGATTTCCCCTCCCTACTTGATTTGGATGCGTCTTTTTGCAAATTAAATACAAAGTTTCTCTCATTACAGAAATTAACATCTCTTAAGATATTTACAGCCAGGAAAAGTGATTTCATTAGTTCAAGAAAAAATATCTTACATTCTCTTCAAAGTTTAAATGAAATTGATATTTCTGACAATGGTATATCAGATATTCCCGGGAACTATTTTGCTTCTCAGAGAAATACATACATTACAATTTTCATGGATAAAAATTACATCAACACCGACGTTTTAGCGGCACTTCAAGTTTTGACTAATATAAGCAGTTTATATATGCGTCATTTTACCAACGAATGGGAAATGTATGAGTTTGATTTTGAGCCTCTCCTGTCCCTTCGAGTCTCCAAAATATACCTGGAGTCTGATGGATATTCATGTTTCTGCTATACAAGAGATTCGATTTATATGTTATGGAGGATGAAGGACAAGATTTTAGATCTGAATAAAATGACTTGCGAATACAATGGTGGACGAAAGACCCTTCAGGAGCTATTTAGAGACGACTCGTGGAGACGCTTCCGACTAAATTGCATTGTTAATGATTTTTTACTTGGATTTTCTATCATATTATTGTCGACAACAGTCGTCCTAATGGTTCCAGCTATGATCATATACAAGTGTAACATCATTTCACGTTGTAAAGCTATCAATTTTAGGGTGAAATTTTCCAAAATACGTACAAGATTTCAGGAATTGTGGGATGAAAGAACGAGACGGCGGGGCTATCGGTATTTCCCCGTACATACAGGAGAAAGTCCTGGAACAGTTAGCACAGACAGTGAAATTCACTCAAATACCATTCCTCAAGAAACAGAAGGGATGGAAAATAGGGAAAGAGATTAAGAAGAATTAAAAGGAACCTGTAATACATCAAGGGATACAAAATAAAACAGCAAAGATATGCTAAGCAAAGAAAAAGTGATATTGACTCGGGATTTTGTTTTAAATATAACTGAACTAATAAACTACAGCAGTGTGTATAGGTATAATAAAGTTGATTCAAATGTTTGTGTGTATGCTTGGGTGTTTAAATTTGGTAACTATATTTTTCTGTTGTTTATGTTTTTTTTTACCGTAGTGGCTGACCGTCGACGGGTGTAGATTAAGAATGTGAGCTATTTTTAACTTGAGTATAAAAGTGACCGGTTAGGCCAGAGTGGTCAGATCAGGGAGCGGTAACAACATCAGCCGAATGCCACGTTAACGTTTATACTTGTCATATAGGTTTTTATAGTGGCGAATATTGCAGTTGTAAGGACTGTTAAACTGGTATACATTGGAATAAGGAAGTCTAGTTCGGGCTGGCATATTTTGGGGTTTACCCTATCCCGCTAACCGTGCGTAAGTCGTGAGGAGTGTTTAGTGCATTTTCTCGACGGAGACCAATAAGAGACGTGTACTTGGTGAGAAGGCAGGA
Source organism: Saccostrea glomerata (assembly GCA_003671525.1). Lineage (NCBI taxonomy): Eukaryota > Metazoa > Mollusca > Bivalvia > Ostreida > Ostreidae > Saccostrea > Saccostrea glomerata. Next base: position 110,592 of record PRKT01000940.1, read on the forward strand.
AGAGAGAACATTATTATAAGTATTATTTGTTTAGTTTCTTAAATAAATATTTTTGCTAATTTTACAATTTGCTCTTGTATCTCAGCCGTACAAAATTCCACTTGTACCTAAGTTTTCTTGAGTGTTAGATGTGTCCATATACTGGTAACTAACTTTTATCCACGAAGAACATGTTTTATATTCCGTCACCTTTTAATCACTGTCTGAATCACCTTTAAAGACCAATGGAGTAGCTTATCTGCATTATGATTACGGAACCATTATCAATGTGCCACAATCACTTTGTATGTCTGTTTAACTGTGTATATAGTTGTGTGTTATGGCCACTTTGTATGTCTGTTTAACTGTGTATATAGTTGTGTGTTATGGTCACTTTGTATGTTTTTTTAACTGTGTATATAGTTGTGTGTTATGGACACTTTGTATGTCTGTTTAACTAAGTATATAGTTGCGTGTCACGTTCACTTTGTACGTCTGTTTAACTGTGTATATAGTTGTGGATTTTGGAAAACAAATCTGTGTGAACCAATCTCTGTCTTTCTCTCTCTCTCGTCAAATTTAAAGCTACTATTTTCACTTAAGAATACGACATGCACAATAGGGAATATGTGTGTTTTGGAACTTGTACAGTCAATCAAGTTATTAAGGTCTTCCGTTTCAAACGGAAGACCTTCTACTGATTCTGTTGGTCAAGATTCTTATTAAGGTCTTCCGTTTCCAACGGAAGACCTTCTACTGATTCTGTTGGTAAAGATTATTATTCTTTTTTTTCTTCTACTTCCTAGACCGCAACTTTGAGGCCTCATATCTCACTCATTTCTCAATGGATTTCGCTCAAATTTTCAGAGGTTATAGACGTTATTAAAGTCTATCAGAGTGTTGACTAAAATTTCAAAACGTCACTTCCGCTTTTGAGTTATTCCCCTTTAAACGAAAATTTATAGGCTTTTGTTTCCAGATAAAGGCTCAGAGACCACAAAAGCCGGAGCAGAAATTTTACTTGTTTTAGATAACAAAAGGATTGAAGTTGTGCACATCGGTTTTTGTTTTTCGATTTCTGTATTCACAATGGCGCTATATAGGGGTCAAAAATTATAAGGCCTAAAAGAGCGAAAATTTACACATATTTTCCTATTTATCTTGAAAACTAAAAATATTTTGTTAAGACATGTAGAACAAAAGTTGTGCATTCTTGCAAGGGCTTTCATGTAATACTATTCAAAAGGAGCTGGCCCCTATAATTAGGGCTCTATGGAACTTAAAAGTTTTTGCTTTATAACTCAGAAACGGTAAATATTTCGATCTAGATCTTTTGAACAAAATTGCTCTTTAACACCTTTTTGATCTGATGAAAATGCTGTTTTGTTCAATTATGCCGGGAATATTGCGTAATAACGCGGTAGAAAGCAGGCAAGGTAAACAGGTAGCGTTTTTCGGATTACATTCACCTTGTTTGTTTACAATTATATAACACGCCTCCCTCGATAGCGCGGGGCAAAGTCGGTCACCGGGAATCAATCGGCGGGTAATCCAGCGACCCACAGTTATACACAGATAAAAACACAGAATGGTTAAGTTCATTCTTTTAATATATAAAATTGTACATTAATACTATCTCTGTCCAATTAATATATTATTTTGTTCGAGTCTTACGTATTATAGGAAAGAAAGCTAGGCAGTTCTCATCTTGCTATTGAAGGAAAACTCTGTAGTCTTTATGCGCAGAATTTATGTAAACTTGCCGCAAGTTATAAATATTTTACAATGCTGTATCACATCTCTTATTTTTAATTAGGTTTTAAACGTGTTCTTTGGTTCCCGTTCAGAGTATTCAATGGCATCATTTTCCTTTTATTAAAGGTACTTGGACACAGATTTGAAGCTATTATTTTCTCTATAATATTACGACATATATATTTTAATAGCATTTCACACAAAAATTAATTAAAAATCTTATTTCGTTTAAAAGATATTGAAATTTCAAATTTTTCGGCGGGTTTGATTGACAAAGCCTTGCACTCTCACAAATTTAATTTTATTCTTAATCCTTAGGAAAAGTGGCAATCTCGTTTTGTATAAATGAAAAATATTAATACTATAATCCATAAAATTCAGAGCAGACACGTTCGGAAGCAAAACAAACACACAATATATTGTCAGTCCGTGCAGTTGTCGTAAGCAGACTGTGAAAATTGAACGCACCCGGTGAATTCTAAATATAAACAATAACAGAACTCGAGCCCTGTTTACAAAACCTGTGTACATAACACGAGTGTGCTCGATTTGCTAAACTCTGTACGCATCTCTTAGTTCGGAATGACGATACTTGTGAAGGTGTTTTGCTTTCTAACATTTCTACTCTGAATAAAATTATTTTTCTTGATAAAAGTTTTAATATTTCTCATTAAAACACATCAAAATTGCCACTTTTCCTAAGGATTAAGAACAAAGTTAAGATTTGTGAGAGTGCAAGGATGTGTCAATCAAACCCGCCAAAAAATTTAAAGTTTTAATAACATTAAAATGAAATAAGATTTTTAATTAATTTTGTGTGAAATGATATTAAAATATATAATTCATGATATTATACAGAAAAAATGAGAAAATATTATCTTCAAATCTGTGTCCAAGTACCTTTAATCAAGATGTTTCCAAGAGAAACGGTTTTAGAAAAAAGCTTTTCTTCATTAAAATATGAACACAAACAATATGAACAAAAGCGATACACGCCCGGATCTCATAAGAGTCAAATAATACAAAAATTATTTGCTGCGCAATTCTCACATTCACATGGAACCCAGATTTTAAGTGTGTTGACCATTGCTGCGTAATCTTACGATTACACGCATCCAAGAAAATCTTAAGCGACAGGCCACGGCGAACCATTGACCCCGCAGTCATAGGCAAAATAATTGGTGTATTAAAACCATTTTTAAATTAATGGAAAGTTATTATTGTCGGTTATTTGAGATTAATATGTTGGCTTATCTTTGTTTTAAATTTGATCGTGATTACGGATACATATTTTATCTAAAACAGCTATCTTGGTTTTGTGTTTGTTTACAATTACGCGACCAACCAATCCTTCTGTCGCTTGTTAGTCCCCTACCGGTGAAACCGGTGGGACTATAGGTTTCCTCTGCGTCCGTCCGTCCGTCCGTCTGTCTGTCCCCGTCAGTCTGTCCCACTTGGTTTTCCGCACTTTTTTCTAAACGCTTGCAGATATTGAGCTGAATTTTGGTATGTGAGTGTATCTTAATGAGTTACAAATCAAGTTTGAATTTCGCCTCGCTTCATTGATTTTTGACAGAATTATGGCATTTTGAATATTTTTGATAATCGCTAAATTTAAGATCGGATTCGAACTGCGTTAATTAATTCCGATTGTCGACAAAAATATGAAGCGAGGAAAAGACAGTGGAGAAATGAGTTGAATTTTCGTCTTAATGTGAATTATTTTATTAGTTTTAAGGAATTTACAACTTGAAAATCTTTCAGTTTTACCTTGGACATGACTTTTGTATATTATAAAATGACATCCTGAAGAAAAAGGGGAACCCGGTAGGGGACATGTATTGCTTATGCAATACTCTCAGAATGCTTGTTGACATTTATTTACACAGCGTGGTCGAATGTTAAATCTTATTTTACAAACTTACGGAAAACATTATTTTCTGTAAGTAAATCAAATCTTTCATAGATATTTTAAAATATCTTAGGTGTGACTAAAGAACAAAACGCTGGGGTATTTATTTTACGTGTACATTAATCAGTCTTCAATATTTATAGTTCGTTAGCACCATGTGTAATTTTACTTTTCGTTTTGGGGATTCATAGCGTAAGGACTGGCGATCTGCGGTTACTTTACTTCAACCAATATTGATTTAAATGCACAAGCTTAATTAGCGCTTTTAACACACAAATATATCGGTTTTCAACACAAATTTTCCCAAACACATTTTATTGGTTAATCACAGATTTTTACCATGGCTATTTCAGTTTTAAATGTTAAAGAAAATCTTCCGAATCATAAGGATCTATTCAAAAATTTACTCATTAATGAAATGGACTCAACATCGATAAGTATATCTCCGGCACGTTTCAACTTAGTGTGCTAACCTTTTAATTTTGTTCCATGATTTTAAAAATATCAGTAGCAGGTTATACGATGTACATGTAAGTAGTACATGAAATAAACCTGCATCGTATGTACAGAATCGAAAATTTAAGAACTTATATATAACAATCTACAGCTACTGAATATCACAAACTTATCATGTAATTACACACTTTATGACCTAATTTAAAGTATTAAAATCATAACCGGCACCATAGTTAAACATTAATTGTCTTAAAATCGGCATTTAGTGCCTTTGAGCAGGGAGGGATTTTTTTGTGCCAGCACCTAAAGCGACACAGGACCTTTTTTTATACGGTCTCATTGGAAGGACAGGTCCCCACGTCCCACAGTGGGATTCGAACCACGACGTAAGGATCAACTCCTTACTTCGCTACTATAGAACAGACACTCTAATCACTGCGATATGCGGGTGATCTTGGGGATATAAAATATAAAAATGAAGAAAACGGTTAGTAAAAAGTAAGAAGGGGTCGTTTTAAAGTACAGGTAACTCTCGAAACCTCGAAGTCCGCGGGACCGAGGAAAAACTTCGAGAGATCAAGAGTTCGAGTTTTCAAGAGTCCGGATTTTTCCGGGTTTGTTTGACAGGTTTTAAAATTAATCATACCGGATGTGTTGATTTTCATGCAGTTCTTACCTTTACACATGGTTTTTACAAAACAACGATATGTTTTCGTATTTTTATTGAATATTTATTTAACTGAGAAAGGAAAAAAAACTGACATCGCCAGTTCGTGTTCTTAATTTTTTTTTTATCATACGGATATCATTCTACTTATTGGTTATATGAAAACGGCATAGACCAGCGTCGCGTGGTACATATATAGCAATGTGACTTTTCCAAACATGTGCATTGAACGAAATTCTATATGTATTTTTTTCAAAAAAAAGTCACATTGACAGCAAGGCTGTTTATGAATTTTCATATTTCGTTAAACTTTGAAACCGATTCGAAAAAAAAAATTAATTCATTAATTGTTTCGTCTCGTAATCTGCATTTATTTTATAATTTCTCAGCGACACTACGTTTCTGAATTATAAAAAAGACGATGATAATTATTTTGATAGCATATAGGCACCATAAGATTAATTATAAATCAATTATAACCTTGCAGAATAAGTGTCACCTGAATAAACATCCCGTTTCATGCGACCCGCTTCTTCTGCCTCGGGTCATTAAATGTCCAGGTAAAGTTGCTAATTATGTATCTTTGTATACACATAGCCACTTCGAGGTATCAAGGGTGAATTTCAATAGAATATGAACAGCGGGACTGCAATTTTACTTCGAGAAATCAAGGGATTCGAGAGATCAAGAGTTCGAGAAATCAAGAGTAAATTTGCTTAGTTATATAGCGAAAAAATTCGGGACCAGAGACTCACTTCGAGCGATCAAGAACTTCGAGAGATCGAAGTTCGAGCCATCAAGAGTTACCTGTATTATTCTTACGAACTTCAGGGCAAGAATGAGAAACCATATTTACGAAAGCTTCCTGATATAAACAAGATTACTTTTTTCAAATCATGACTAGAGTTTTCCCTTGTAGAGTGATTTTATATTTTGGGTGGTAGTGTGGATGGAATGGGAATTAAACGGCCTGTTTAACTGTCAATATGTCTGCCTGCCCCTTAAGGCTTTTCCCAGAAGGTCAGGCTATAACAGAAAGAAACCAGAAACTTGTACTCAATACAAAGATTTCAATGATCGTAGGTTGTTTCATTGTATTTATATTTTCAAGGCAATATTACTGCAAATTCAAGGTCACTGGAGAAAGAATTAATGTTTTGTTGCATCATTTACATGTATATGTAATCGAGAATATCTGTAAGCTCATACTTGATACAGAGATTGCTTGTGAGAAAAAGTTTTTTTAAAACGATTTTTGACTAAGAAAACAGTATTTTTGCCATTCTGACTATATTTGTTTAAGTCCATACTTGATACAAATTGCTTATAGTCCGCCGATTTTCAAATTACATAAAATAAGGTCATTTTAGCAAATTTAGGGACAATGACAGAATACATGTAGTTGTAAAACTCCTGTCAAGGTTATGAATTTCTAAAAGTTGTTTCAGATTGAGGGTTTGTCTTGACAAAGAGCCAAGGTTATTCTGTTAAAATCAACGTCACCGACAGAAGAAAACATTGGAGGCTCTTACTTGAAACATAGATTACTTATGATTGGAGGTTGTGCCATGACCCTGATCAAAGGTCTTTTTGGCAAATCAAGGTTACTGACAGAAAAAAATGTTTAAGCATAACTTTGTAATAAAGATTCAATAGAGGTTCATGCTGAGAAGAAAGGTTGTTCACATTAGAAAGTGCAGTGACCTTGACCCAAGGTCGGTACTTCCTGTCCACAGCTCCAACGGAAGACCTACTCGTTGCTTTGCAACGAGCTCGGCTCTAGTTGCCTTTTTAACTATTGTTTCCTATCTTTAGTAAATTTCAAAGTGATGCTTAGCTAAAGAGATGAAATTTCAAGTCTGACAAAATCAAAAGGGTATGCTTTAAATTGTTTTAATATTAGTTAAATATTTTCATATAGAGAGTTTGAATCCCAAACCACTCAACACTAAAACAGTAAAGTTTTCAGGACAGATACTCGTAGTATGTATACTTAGTATTTTAGATTTCTTTTGGTTGTAAATGATTCGATATTAGTCTAAATCGTAGCTTCAGATCTGCACCATTCATTTTGATTGATACAATTTTACTCACTTTAAATCTCATTACTGCAACTACAGTTGATATTTTTGCTATTTTTGAAGAAAGCATACGTTTCTTCTATCAATAAATTCCAAATATTCATATATATATTTGGAAAAGGTGAATAAAAGAAACAGTTTTCATAAAAAAAAATCTACAAATAATACAGAACTCAGGAAAAAACATAGAACACAGACCTCCGGGAATTTTCAGAGGCGGGATCAGGTACGTAGGAATGGTGGCATATTTCTGCCCCTTGTGTGCAAGTTATTTTTCTATCAAATATGTCGACATGCAAGATGGGAATGTTGACATGCAAGATAGCTATGTCAACATGCAACATAACTAAGTTGACATGCAAGAAAATTGCAATTAAATAAAAATTTTAAAAAATCTTCAAAAATCTCAAATATTGCCTACATGTGACATCCAACATGCTAGATGATACTTATTTATGTTAACATGCAAGATAAATATGTTGACATGCAACTGATTTATGTTGACATGCAACTTACTTATGTTGACATGCAACTTATTTATGTTGACATGCAACTTATTCATGTCGACATGCTACTTAGTTATGTTGACATGCAAGATAAATATGTTGACATGCAACTTTTAAGTTGCATGTCGACAAAAATATGATGCATGTTTACATAAATAAGTTGCATGTCAACATATTCATCTTACCTGTTAACATAAATAAGTAGCATGTCAACATAAGTAAGTTGCATGTCGACATATTTATCTCGCATGTCAACATAACTAAGTTGCATGTCAACATAACTAAGTTGCATGTCAACATAAATAAGTTGCATGTCAACATATTTATCTTGCATGTTAACATAAATAAGTAGCATCTAGCATGTTTGATGTCACATGTGGGCAATATTTGAGATTTTTGAAGATTTTTTTTCAATATTTATTTGATTGCAATTTTCTTGCATGTCAACTTAGTTATGTTGCATGTTGACATAACTATCTTGCATGTCAACATATCTATCTTGCATGTTGACATATTTGATAGAAAATTAACTTGCACACAAGGGGCAGAAATATGCCACCATACGTAGGAGAAGAAAGCTTGTCATATTCGCCGTGAGGCCTTTTATTTCATCGGGTAGACGAGAAGTCAAATGCAGTATAAGAACAAAGGCGCTACAATCAATATGAGACATGTCAGTCATGATACAAGTCAAATTCAGTTTAAGAACAAAGGCCCTACAGTTAATATGAGACATGTCAGTCATGATACGAGTCAAATTCAGTATAAGAAAAAAGGCCCTACAATTAATATGACACATGTCAGTCATGATACGATTCAATTATGGTATATACCTGCTGAAAACGGGTTGTTGCAGTTCCTGTAACATCAAGGTATTTGCCAGTAATTTGACACCGTTTAAAAATTGATCTTAGTTTGAACATGATTTGGGGTATCGAATAAATTGGGAGATTTAAACACGATATCCAATTAGAAGATATCTGTGTGATTTGATATTGGCTGTATCTAATAAGTTGAAATGGTGTATTTATTCGCAAGGCTTGCCGAGAAATATACACGATTTTCAGCGAGTTGAATAAATCCAATATCAAATTACCATTTTACATATTCTATTTATCTCATACAACTTTCGTTCTTTAGCAAAAATTTAAGACTTCCCCTTTAAAAGCAAATGAATGATTTCTTATTCAAATTGATGACACATTACCTGATGAGGTAGCACTGTTGATATTGTATTCAAAATTTAGAATACTAGTATTTGCTATTTCCGTCTTTGCAAACATTATGTGACAATTACTTGTGCATCGGACGAACTTCTGGTCGAAATTTGTAAGGACCAAGGGATCGTGGAAATTAACTCTTTGCAGTTATTTGTACGGTGGTAGTAGCTGTAGATCTGTAGCGTTATGGTTTTATATATTTGTCTTTGACCATAACGCTACGGATCCGGTAGTGCAATAAAAAAGTGCAATTTACGGCGCAATATTTTTCCGCTCTTTGGGGGAGAATTTCTCCACTTTCCAGCATTAGTCAATCAATTACCTTTCAACTCCTAATTGTAGACACATTTACACCAATATATATAGTTTATCTACCTCCCAACCATTTATAGTTGTCTCTACAGGCAATAAACTCGCTCGAAGTGAATTTTAAGTTATTTAACAAATGATTCTAATCAAGCGAGTTTATCACTTGTAGAGACGACTATAAAGGGTTGGGAGATGGATAAAATATTGCGCCGTAAATTGCATTTTTTTTTTTTTGCACTACCGGATCTGTAGCGTTATGGTCAAAGACAAATAAATAAACCCATAACGCTACAGATCTGCAGCTACGGTGGTAGTAGAAAACGTACAAGGCAAGGCTACTTGTAGATTCATTGTTGATCCATGGAGTTACATGTACATTATTAGAAAGGCAAATGCAGTATAATATAAGAAAGTATTGTTGAAGATGTTATAGGAAACATATAACAACAACTTAACTGCTAGGCTTTACTTTCTCCGAAAACGATTTGAAGGGGTGGGGGAGTAACATCCGTCTTCAAATAGCCAATTCAGGTACCTTGAGGAAATAAGACACTTCTTTGACATATACGTGTCATTTACTTGCTTTTAAGGATATTATTGCTCTTTATAATTTATTTTATTAGAGCAAGATATTTCACAAATAAGAGTTTCAATAAAATAAAATCTTAAAACGAGGGATCGTGTGAAAACCTGAAGTGTTATTGATGTAGCATCTACCCGTTGATAGAGCATAAGTTTATTTCATGGGTAGTATCCCCCACAGGTATGAGATAAACAAGGAAAGATGACGATAGAAAAGCTAAGTCATCTCATTTGTCGCTTAGTTTACTTGTAAATTGTCTATAGTTTATGGTCAGATCAATAAAACATCCACTCATAAAACAGAGGTGGCAGACTTTGTGTGCCTATCAAAAGTTTACCGGCACAGGTTCATATCCAGTAAAGATCTTTATGGAAGGGAAAATTATTGTTAATTGAAAAAAATTCGTCTAATGTGTGTTAAGAAAGTTCGTTCTACATGTTTCTTTTATTTTATAAAAAAAATACGATGAGAAGATATTTTCAATTTGTGATATTTCATGTTTACAGAATTCATTCTTGCTACTGATATGGTTTTAACCGTCTTTTGTTGAATCAATAAGGGGAGGGCAGGTATTAAAGCAGGTGATGTCTGTTCAGAAAAATAACGGATGATGCATATGTGTGAAATATATTAAGCACGCAGGTTAAAACATACTTTCAAATCCTATGCAAAAATTATCAACTCTGTAAAATGTTGCAAAATGATAAACCTTTTCTTTTGAAAAGTGATATATCATTCTTATACCTACGCTCATCAGCTTGTCTGATGCAAGATAAACCATGAATTAAAAAAAGCAAATAATCCTTTATTTTCACTCAAAATGACCAGCATTTCTATCATTCGGGTGCTTTAAATATGCTTTATATTTTTTGATATGTAAGAAAAATCTTATACTTTCCTGCTAGAAACGATTTGCTGTAAATCTAAAGCATACTCTTACATGTCTTATGATATTGTCATACTTGAAATTTCATCTCTTTAGCCAAGCACCACTTTGAAATTTTTGAAAATATTTCATCCCGGAACGATCCTTTTTATCACCACTTATATGCATCATTTTTTCTACTTCACATGTTTAGTTATCCATGTTGCGTAGTTGTTAGGGCGTCTGCTCTAGAGTCGCTAAGTAAGGAGTTGATCCTTATGTCGCGATTTATAATCCCACTGTGTGACGTATAGGCTGGTCTTTTGGATGAGACCGTATAAAACGAGGTTCCATGTTGCAGTAGATGCTGTCACGAAAAAGATGAATCCCTACTCGATGGCCCTAAAGTCCGAGTAAAGGACAAAATCTGCAGCTTTCAACCGGCGAAAATTTTAAACAATATAGAATCGATTCAGCAATCTTCTTATTTGTATCTTTCAAAACAATTTAGCTCCATATGCATGTAAAATCAGACCGGCTTATAAATGAGAACAATTAAAGCCCTTTCAACAGTTTGTTATTCAAGCTTTCCTCCCAAATGTTGTCGATCGGGAACTCCAGCATCTTGGTAATATCAACTTCAGAGTATTTAGGTGTAGAATCAAAGTGATTGTTAAAGTTACATGTTTGATGATTACTTACATAGGTAAAATTTGTTAAACAGTATTTTACCAATATATGTTCTGATAAAAGTTTTCTGAGGATTCACATCTGACTGATTTACACTTCTAGAATATGCTGTAGCATAGTCTGTTTATAGTTTCTCCTTTACAGCAGTTTAATTTTGTAGGGGGTAAAGATAAGAATTTGATTGGTCGGTTATCTTTTGGAAACTTTAATTATGTTAACTATGTTTTATGAAATTGCTTCCTCTTTCGTCTTTACATTTGATATTTATAAAGTCTTATATCCGTGGCAGATAGTGAAGTATTGTTCTATTAATAGTACTGCATATTTTTTATCAAAATCACTAGGACTCGGAAGGCAGACCTATAGACAGATATTTAGAAGATTTTCATTATAAAACTTATTCACATATATATAGCCCCCATAAACACGAGTAACTAGTTGTAAATTAACTCTACAAACCTTAATTGACATTTAAAATCGTTCTTAGCCAGGAAAATATTTGCATACTTTCTTTAACAAATAGGAATAAAATAACGTATTGATAACGGGTGGTCTGATATCAGTAAACTAAATAGAGACAAGGAAGTCAAGAAATAACGATAACAACAAAGATGGCTGCCCTGTTTATCGCGACTCAACTTCTGTTCGGGATCCTTTTCTCATGTAAGTAATGCATCTCAAAAGAAAGCAATCGCTGTTTTAAGTTAACAAAGTCGAGGAATTCAGTAATGATATAATATATTTGATAAAAAGTTCTACAGTTTAAAATCCCTTTACGTGTTATACATGAACAATACAAAACAATTAATAAGGTTAACTAGTTTTACAATTCAAAATCAAAAGAAAGGGACTTTTATTTAAATATTTGCCTTAAATATTTCATCTGTTTCCTGTAATAAAAAAAATCTTTTTTGGGGATATATTATTGGATGAATGTTCACATTAAATTTCAAGCAGTAGCTTTTCAACATCCTCTTTGAGATTCCAAGGAGACTAATATGATTTTACAATGGAGTTGAACTGAATGTATATTTATAGAATGTTTACATACATATTCATGATAATTATAATGAATAATATTTGCTGCTAATCATTCAGCATGTTAAATGAAGGTTGAAAATAACTAACAATGATCGACCTCTGTTGAAAAATTATTCAACTCTGTGAAAAGGACATAAAACAGAAACGAGGATTCGGGGGCCTAAGACAAGTAAGCATCCCCTGACAACCCTCCCATCCACGCTAAGCCGAATGTACTGAAGGTAGACTGAATATTCCTCAGGCACGTTTAGTATACCAATGAACGTCTTACAATTAAGTAAGACCCAATATTAGGCTAAACACGTATTTACTAATAAGTTCATTGTTAAACAGTGTAATGACTATAAAATCAGAATATATGAAACAAATATATATATTATCTGCAAAATATGCATTTAATGCCCTGTTCACACGGAGAGTTTAATTCGAATTAAACGTAAGTTTACTGCGAATTAGCTTCGCTTAGCGTTCACACGGAGAATTTAATGCGAATTAGTTTACTTGGCATTAGTTTACTGCGTATTAAAATACTTCGCATTAGCTCCGTGTGAACGCTAAGCGAGGCTAATTCGGATTAAAATTTGGGGCATGCGTAATGGCAAAATTAAGTCAAATCCGTCATGTCGGTGGTCAGCTTTAAGTACTTGTGCTATTTTAAGTGAAAAACTAAGAAAAAATATGTTAATCACTGAAATATGTCTCCAGACACTGTGGCATTATGTCAAATGCATTGGCTTCTGCATAAAGTGACGTGATTTGCAAATGACGTCATAATAGCCTTCCCCACGCCTGACTGTCGAAGTAAAATTTTAATTCGCATTAGTTTACTTCGCATTAGCAGTCGTGTGAACGCAATTTAATTCGCATTTGTTTGATTCGCATTAGTTTACTTCGCATTAATTTACTGCGAATTAAACTTGTCGTGTGAACAGGGCATTATTTATAGAAATTTAACTTTGCTTAAAGAAGCTCTAAATACTAACAGAAGCTATTTTGTGGACTCAGAGAAAAATATATCATATAAAGCTATGCATACGGATACTTTTTCATTCATTTAGAACATAGGGTGCGTGTCTTATTTGCGCAGGAAAAATGTTCAAAGACAATGACCTTTTTTTAGCAGATAATTATATAAAATATTTAATAATTAATTAATTTTCTTACCCTTGATCTGATATAATGCTAAAAATGTTTTAATCTTTTAAAAATTATGTAATTGACGAATAAATTACCATTCCTTTAGTCTTACATCTAAGAGCAGATCACTCTTCCAAATAAATAGAGCTCTTAAGTGTTTAAGTGTGCAGTGCTTAGAGCGTCCTTAACGTCCTTCTTTACCTTCGTATTTGTTTAAGGAAAAGAATATTGACATACACAAGGCTTCTATTGTGTAAATATTAAAGGTTTGTACATGATATCATGTAAAACATTTAATATATGTAACTATCTATGTATTTTAGTAAATTTTAAAAGATGCATGAACTTAAAACATTAGCAAATGTTTAAATGATTGTAAATCATTTAATCTGTTGATCTCAATTTGTTTGTAGATGTACATTGTGAAGATATTGACTGTAAATTAACACCATTTTTGAAAGACATGGCACAATATGGGAATATTTGGAATTGCAGCCATCGGAACTTGGATTATATCCCTGCAATTCCAACTTCCAGAAATATATCAGCAGTAGATATGTCGTACAATAATCTAAAGCGGATACGGAAGGACACACTTAAAAACCTGACTTCAGACATAGAAATGTTACGGATAAATAATAATAGAATTAGAACAATAGAGGCAAATGCCTTCGCAGGCTTAGAGCTCAAAGAACTTGACATTTCGAGCTGTGAACTTGTACATGATTCAGTATCCAGCGGTGCTTTCAATCACCTTACTCATCTCAGAATATTGTTTATCAATAATAATTCCTTTATATCCTACCCAGACGTCGAAATCTCAAAACTTGGATCGTTAGTTAATCTGACCATTGATATATTTCCAGGATTCGTATTTGGAGAAAAGTTTCTTTCACTAAAAGAACTGAGATATGTAAAGTTTGTACCACAAGGATTAATCACCCTAACAAATTCCTCGTTTCAAGGTCTTCGTAATTCTCCCATATTTTACTTGGATTTAGACCTGTTTAACCGTGTAGCTAATTTCTGTAATGGTCTAAGTGATGAACTGTTTTGTTCGTTCCCCTACCTGAGAGGATTGTCAGTTTCCGTTGGTATGAGCTGCAACATAAAAAGAATTTTACGCACCTTGAAATGTCTACAAGGTAAAGACTTGGAATATTTTCATTCTTCAAATAACCATGATGTGTACTTTGAAAAATCTGTCATTCTTAATGACTTTGATGTTGAATACCTCAGAAATATTTGTGTAAAGGAACTTATTTTACGTAATAATGATATAAAAGGGATCAATTTTACGCTTCCACTCGGAAAGTTTCAAAGTTGTCTCCAGGTCCTAGATTTGTCATCCAATAACATACAGTTTTCCTCAAATTACAGGTTATGGATGACACTTTTACTCTTTACGCCAAACATAAAAGTGATCAAGATTTGTTGTAAAAATGCAGATGTGTCAAAGTCTAGAAATCATGGTTATTTGTCGTACAATGATAGAGTTTATAAACGTCAAGTAATGCGACACAGACGACGGGATCCTTATCTAATTCTTCTTCCTCAGAGCCTACAATACCTAGATATTTCAAATGCAGCTGATGTCCGAACACAGGAAACAAATGTTGTTGTTCGTGCAAAGAATTTAAAGTTTCTGAACATTTCCGGGACAGAATTTGATATTGGGTATGGAGCCAGATCAACATTTGTCAGTCTGGATTTCCCTTCCCTGACTGAGTTGGATGCTTCTTATTGCACGTTAAATACAAAGTTTCTCTCCTTACAGAAATTAACATCTCTGAAAGTTTTAACAGCTAGGAAAAGTGATTTCATTACCGTCTCTAGTTCGAGATATTCTCGTTCTCCAAGAAAAAATATCTTACATTCTTTTCCAAGTTTGACTCGAATTGATATTTCAGACAATGGTATATCACAACTTCCTCGGAACTATTTTGTTTTTCAAAGAAATTCATCCATCACAATTTTAATGGATAAAAATTACCTCAAATCCGAAGTTTTAGCGCCACTTCAACTTTTGACTAATATATCCAGGTTATATGTGCGCCATTTTACAAATGAATGGGAAATTTATAATTTTAATTTTGAGTCTCTCCTTTCGCTTCATGTATTTCAAATATACCTCGAGTCTGATGAATACGGATGTGACTGCTATCAACTGGACTCGCTAACTACCTTATGGAGAATGAAGGACACGGTTGCTGATCTGAATAAAATGACTTGCAGATTCGCATATTCTGGAAATCCAAAAAACCTTCAGGAGCTGTTTAGAGACGACTCGTGGAGAAGCTTCCGGCTAAATTGCATTGTTAATGATTTTTTACTTGGATTTTCTATCATATTATTGTCGACAACTGTCATTTTAATGGTTCCAGCTATGATCATATACAAGTGTAACATCATTTCACGTTGTAAAGCTATCAATTTTAGGGAGAAATTTAGAAAAATACGTACAAGATTTCAGGAATTGTGGGATGAAAGAACGAGACGGCGGGGTTATCGTTATTGTTCCGTACATACAGGGGAATTCCCAGGAACAGTGAGCACAGACCGTGAACTTCACTCAAATACAGTTCCTCAAGAAACGGTAGGATTGGAAAATACGGAAAGAGATTCACAGAATGCTGAAGAATTAAAAGGAATCTGTAATACATCAAAGGATACAAAATAAAGTAGCAAAATTATGCTAAGCAAAGAAAAAGTTACTAGTATATTGACTCGGGATTTCCTTTTAATATAACTGAACTAATAAACTATAGCAGTGTGTATAGGTGTAATAAAGTTGATTCAATTTGTTTGTATGTGTGGGTGTTTAAATTTGGTAACTATATTTTTCTGTTGTTTATGTTTTTACCGTAGTGGCTGACCGTAGACGGGTGTAGAATAAGAATGTGAGTTATCTTTAGCGGGAGTATAAAAGTGATCGGTTAGGCCAGAGTGGTCAGATTAGGGAACGGCGACAACACCAACAGAATGCCAAGTTTATAATTGTCCAAAACGTTCTTATAGTGGCGAATATTGCAAATATAAGGACAGTTAAACTGGTAGCCATTGGAAGGAAGGCTTGTTTGGACTGGAATTTTTTTTAGGTTTTCCCTACCCAGCTAGCCGTGCGTAGGACGAGAGGGGTGTTTGGTGCATTTTCTCGACGGAGATCAATAAGCAAATTATTTTTTTTCTTTTTTCGAGACGTATACTTTGTGAGAAGGCAGGGAGAGAACATTATTATTTGATGAATTTTTTCCATGATAAAATATTAAATATGTTTAAAACTCAAAAAGTTAAACTTTGCTTTAATAGCCATTGTTCAGAAGTACTGAAAATAACAAACTCATTTATTAAAAAATGTATTTCATCTAGATATGACTGCTTAACATAATTATTTTACGGATGATGTACAATTTAGCTATGATTATGTACAGCCTTACATTCTATACCAGATTTATTTATTGTTTAAATATAATGAACAATTGATGATGTGCCTTTGCCAATTATTGTAATTGTGTTTGTGCCAATAAATATTTGTATTTGTATTATTTGTTTATTTTCTTAAATAAATTTTTTTGTTAATTTTACCATTTGCTCTTTCATCTCAGCCGTACAAAATTCCAATTGAAAGAACTCACAGTAGGGTAAGACTTTTTAAGAATGTACCTGTACCTAAGTTTTCTTGAGTGTTAGATGTGTCCATAATCTTGTAACTTTTATCCTCAAAGAACATGTTTCACATTTCGTCACCTTTTATAATCACTTTTTGAATCACTTAAAATAAGTCGCATGCATTATGCAGTGGTACAGCCTCTGTCCTAGAGTCAAGGAGTAGGGAGGAGTTAGTCCTTACGTCGCGGGTTCGAATCCATGCACTGTGAGACGTGGAGATTGGTCCTTTTGATGAAATGAGGTCCTGTATCGCAGTTAATGACTCGAAATAGACCCATTAAGAAAAGACGAAAAAGAACTACATTGTATTATCAATGTGTCACAATCACTTTGTATGTCTGTTTAACGGTGTAAACTTTGTATGTCCTTTTAACTGTGTAAACTTTGTTTAACTGTGTAAACTTTGTATGTCTGTTTAAATGTGTATATAGTTGTGTGTCACGATCACTTTGTACGTCTGTTTAACTCTGTAGATAGTTGTGTGTTACGAATCACGATCACTTTGAATGTCTGTTTAACTGTGTATAAAGTTTTGTGTCACGATCACTTTGTATGTCTGTTTAACTGTGTATAAAGTTGTGTGTCACGATCACTTTGTATGTTTGTTTAACTCTGTAGATAGTTGTATGTCTGTTTAACTGTGTCACACCTCCCAACCTTATTAATATTCAGGGTCATGAACCCAACGGAGCATTCATTGCATCAGATATTTTCTTTAAACAAGGAAAGACAACTCAAGATTTTCTTTAATGGTATAGTCAGTTTCTTTTATATACATTTAAATTGTGATAAAATGAGGGGGGGGGGGTAGAAAAAAGATATTGTGAGGTATGTCTTATATTTCATTAAGATCACTTCTGGTCAATTTTTATGTTGAATGAGAAAAACATTAACACAGTGTATTTTCAGTATGAAATACTACATAGGTATATGAATGTGCTTACTAAATTTCTGTTTCATAAATAGAGGTAAATTGAGTTTCAAGTATACCTGATTTCACATAAGCTACACATCTGCAGCTACTAGTACATGTAAATAGTTCTGGAAGGTATCTATCTACATAATCATATTCAGTTATAAATGTTTTCTGTTCACTGAATTCAACAAAAATAATTTAAACTGATAAGCACACCATCTATATATCATGACTCATATTGAAAAAAGAAAAAGTAAAGAAACAGCGTGCAATCATGTATTTATTTACAAGAAATTTACTAAGCACTACATGTAGACAGACAATGGAATGTTCAACAGCAAATAAGTTGTATATTACAGGCATATGTTATAATAAAGATTATGCTGTTTAAAAATGAAGTTAAAATTTATAAATCAATATTTATTTACCCTTCACAAAATCTCCAAATGTTGACTATTTTTAATAAACAAAATTAAGTGCACATGTACATTCTAATTTTTTTTCCTACTCAAAAAAATTAAAGTTCCATTTTTGAAAGATAATCAACCTTATAATAAAATTCAGAGTAAAAATATTCAAGTGTTACTAATCTGGTTTAAAATACATGTGTAATTACAATATGTAATTCATATAGTTTAAGCATGCAATACCAGTGAGAGCTACATGTAGCTATTACCTCCCTTCTTTTGCAAACATTTTCTATACTTTGATTGAATTAAAAACATCAGTTTTAAGTTATAAATCTTATCTTATCATTTTATAACCTATGAAGTCACCTGCATGGCACAGTAGCAAGAGCATCTACTCGAGAGTCATGAGTAGGGAGTTGATCCATATACTGCTGGTTCGAAATCCGACAGTCGGACATAGATGAGACTGTATATACAGAGGTGCTGTGTTGCAGTAGGTGCTAGTAGCAAAAAGATCCCTCATTGCTCAATTAGCCATGTATGCCAGGTAAAGGACAAAATTTGAAGCTCTCCATCGACAAATGTTGGCATCCCCATATGAGTGAAAATTTCTCAAGAAGAATGTTAAACAATGTACAAATTAACAATAAACTATAGAGTCTTTGAATATGCAAATTCTTTTTTCTGAGAAAGGGATCCTCAAATGATGTTCAGATATGGTTCATATGAGTAGAAAAGTACTGTATCATCCCAGCCAGTCTTCATGAATTCAGCAACCATTTGTTATATGGCCTGAAAAATATAAAATGTTAATGCATTAACATAAAAGTATATGATTGATATTTTTATAATTCATCATAAATTAATTGAATCAATAAAATAAAGTCACACTTGTTATCTTGAAATGCTCATGGGACTGCTGAAAAAAACCAGATATCCAAGAGATTCAGGGTAAGATACATAGAAAAAAAAATGTCATTCAAGGGACTTTAAAATGACTTTGATATCTCAATGTGTTCAAAATATCACTCAGTGTCAACTGTCAAAAATATATATATAAAAGTTCAACTCTAAACAGAGTAAATAAAATTCATATACATGTATGCCATTTACAGTTGCTTATTCGATCTATCATTGTTCATTAATAATCTGCATGCGAAAGAGATATGCACAAAATGATCAAATTAAATTAACAAAAGTAAATAATATATATGCAATTCCAAGTGTTTGCAAATCATTCATCCAATTTGTAATACTGTCATGAACATCAACATACCCTAGTAAAAGATTTTTTTTTTATTTAAAGATACTGCTGTGTAACTGTACTTATTTAGACTGCACTGTATTCACTTGTTTCCCAACAGTACACATTTTTCACATTATCTGAAATCCATCATTACTACCATGATGAGAGTTATACCCCTTTTCTATAACCCCAAAATATTGCTTTCTTTCTGAACCTTACAAAGATATCAACTAAAGTCTCCATAAAATAGGAATTTAAATTATGAAAACTTATATTTTAATCTATACTTAACTTAAAAGCCAAGAAATAAACAAAACGATTTTCCAATATTTACATAGGACTTTCAAGATAAACATTCTGTTTCTAATTATGGCACATCCATTACCCTTGATTCTGGGATACTGTACTTGGATGTATTCATTCCAAAAATTATAGAATTAAATTTTAGTCTCTTGGTATTTGAAAAAAACACATATGGTTCTCACAAATCACTGGGTATTGATAAGTAAGAATAATGACTTTTATACGCGTATGCATGCAAAGTTACTGTAGACTACCTTACAAGTAGGAACGAACTATAGCACATCTACATTTTCTCTTCATGTTTTAGACATGCTAATAACAGCATTTGACAAACATGCCCTAAAATGTTTAACCATTTTGTGCTAGAGGTAATCGAAAAAATAGATGAAATTCTACTTACGAGTGTTTTTGTTCACTAAATCAAAGTATTTGGGTTAATCTTAACCATCACAACTACTCCCTTCCACGTGGAAACATGTTTACAAAATCGAGAGGTGCTGTTTTGACACTTTAAAGTGCAATAGCACTTGACAGAATAAGAAACTGCAAACCTCCTTTCACTTTTCAGGTAAAGAAACGTTTGTTAATTTTCAACTTTTTGCAATTTACAAATTTTATAAATCGAGATAACATAAAGTTTTACCTCTTTTTTCATGTTGAATTTCTCTCTCGATTTTCACCTGTAGCATGTTGGTCTCGCTGAATTCTCGCGAGGAAAGCTGTTCGGACGTTTACGGATTTTGTTCATATTTTATTGCGTTTATCTCCGAATTCTTCCGATTTATGCTAATGAGGTTAGGAGGTGTGTGTGTATAATGTTGTGGATTTTGAAACACTAATGAGTATGCGAGTTACGATATTTATATTTTTGCGGCTTCTATCTGTCTGAGCCTCTCTCTCTCTCTCTCTCTCTCTCTCTCTCTCTCTCTCTCTCTCTCTCTCTCGTCAAATTTATAGCTTAAGTTTTCACTTAATAATACGACATGCACATTACGGAATATGTGTATTTTGGGACTTGTACAGTCAAACAAGTTATTGTCATTCTAACCATCGTTTCGTATCTCTGGTAAATTGTTTTTAATAGAAGTTAAATATTTCCATATAGAGAGTTTTAATCCCCCACCACTCAACACTAAAACAGTAACGATTTAGGACAGATAGTATATTTACTTACTATAGTATTTTGGGTTTCTTTTGGTTGGACATGTAAATGATTGGATATAATTAAAATTAAAGCTTTAGAGCAGCACCATCCATTTTGATTTATACATTTTTTACTTATTTCAAATCTCATTACGGCGAAAAATGGAAAACCTGTAATGAAATATTAAAATTTATAGGCCTGTGTTAAATATGAATATGATTTCAGTTGATATTTTAAAGATTTTTGAAGAAAGATTATGTTTCATCTTTCATTAAAATTCAATATTTTGTTAGTCAAATCTTCTGTGTTTCGTTTTCAATTTTATTCACGTTTCATGTTGAAATTTTTGAATACAGGATGGTAGTAAATACAAAATCTACAACATAACAATTTTAAGTTGTCATGAGTTTTGAATTTACAACAAAACACATGTATCATAAAGGACTTCACCTAAAGGATGATGTAGGATTCTTATTTCATAATTCATATATTCATGTCTGCTTTCTGTTGATAATTATTTGCATATACAGTGCAATAAATTGCAGGCTATGTGAAATATTATTTGTAACATCAGTGTATTACGCCGACTCGAGAATTCCGAGAGATTCCGGAGATGAACGAGCTCCGGTTACGGACTTTGCTGCTGGATCGCTATCACACGGAATTCTTTTCCTTAGTTCACAAGATTGGTCGTCCGTTTACTGGTAAGTTTCTATTTATTATTTTATGTATACATAGAATAATGTTTTATTCCGAATTAACCTGGAGCTTCTAGTTCCCAACACGATTGTATTTAGGAATTCAATGGATAAAATGGATATAACGCTTGAGCACATGGCTACATTTAACTAGCATATATATTACATTTTATTTAGTATTCATGTGTAGTAATGTCATTTTGTCAATTTATAGTATAAGTTATTATCATCGTTTAACATTTGATACATTTTGTGTAACAATTTAAAAGCTTTATTTGTTTGCAAATTGCTAAAAAAAAAACAGAAAAGTTTTTTTATCCTTATAAATATTTCCATTCAAATTTAAATGAACCTATTAAATTTGTGTTTTTCCGTATTTCTAATAATAAACTTGTGTTGCGCTTTTTGATTTTTTTTTTCTTTATGGAATGAACTAAGACATTTTGGCAACATGTGTGAACCACGCCGCATTCCTAGCCTGTGAATCTATTTAGCGCATGCATAAGACAAAACACACGACTGCACGTGCGCTATGAGGGTAATAAGCAATTCACACGTGGTTTGCTCAATAAACTTGGTATGTTTCGTGTTTTTCCTCCGAATTTATCATGCTTTTTATATTTAGCCGGGGTATTTTCCTTTTTAAACTTTATATAGTTTATCAAAGTAAAAAAATTCATATAAATTGGATAAAATTATTTGTCTCAAGTTCACACACAGAATGTGTTGGAGAGATCTCGAAACAATTAAAAAAAATCAATTAATCTCATAGGCGTCGGAAGCAAATTAAAAGAGAAGGGGGGGGGGGGCTAAACCAAAAAAAAAATGTAAGTCCTGATTCCCAATGTCGATACAAGAGTTCAGTCAAATTATTGAAACAATTGATAAGACACCTAAATGAATTCGTCACATGAGAAACATTAATCGTCACATAGAGAAACATTCCAAAAATTCTATCAGTTGAAAGCAGTAACAAAAATCACAATACACATGCAGAATTTTAGTCTTGTGAAGTCACGCTGACCATCGAAAGTTCCGACGAAACGATCTCTGTGGAGTCTTTTGTCTTCTTCTTAAAGGATGGTACAGCACAGGCAGGTGCCCTCCTCCTCCTTAGTGATCAGGGGAGATGACTCCTTAGAGACCTGCTTTCCGTTCGGCTGTTCTGTTACAGCAGCTACGGTTTTCTATAACAGACAAAAATAAGAGAATCTAGCAGAATCAAATACATATATAGCGAATGAAAAAAAAATGTCAAATTTGATCTTTTCGATGCAGAACCAATCGTACTATAATTTTTTTATATTGTCATAATAATAGTGGTTGTGAAATATTGATGTACGGGATGAGTTAAGTAAGACTAGTAAATAAACTTACCTGCTCTGTTTCGATGACTACACCATCAACCTCGTTTTCGTATTTTGTGGTGATGCCATCCTCAACCAGCGTCTGTTTTTCCACTGTTTCTGTCTTTTCTAGAGTTGTTTCTGGATTTTTAACTTCGCCATTCGCTGGCGTCGCCTCGCCATCCTCTGTTGGAAAGCTAGTGCCACCTACCGTCCCATCCTGCGGGGAGGAGTCAGGTTTTTCTTTAGCCTCGCTTTGGTTTAAATCTTCCGTTTCCGGTTTCTTGGTTTGTTCTGAATTGTCTTCTCTGATTTCCACCTTTCGTTCTTCGGACTCTTCGTTAGTGTTGCCTTGTTCTTTTGATTTTTCTTGCAGCTGTTCAACGTCCTCCTGTGGTTGTTTCTTTTTAAATAACGGCATCTGTGTGTGTAAAGCCATAAATAATTGTATGAAAAACTAGAATTTTCCTTTCTCACTGAAACCATCCGTCAGTCTACGTGTTCTGAGTGTCCAGTTGAGCTTACAATGTCATCTTAGCCGAGCTTAACAGTGTGCATTCATTACTGACAACTTTTGATGTAGGAATAACAAAAATAAATATCAAAAGAAATAAATGGATTTACTCAAGACTATCAGTAATAATTTAGGGACTTGTACCAGGGATCTATATACTAGTATATAGGTCCCGGCTTGTATCTATTCCTTACAAATGTTATTAATTGATGTGTTACCACTATCTATTTTCAGACACTTACGTCGTTAGATTCTATCTGCTCGATGAAGTCTGTGATGTTTGGAACTGCATACGTATACTGCACCAGGGGACCGAAGCTGATTCCACTCTCCACAAGGGGCGGGATCCCCTCCTCTTCTTCTTCCTCAAGGTCAAGGCCAAGTACGTCGTCAAGGGAGATAATACTGTCACAGAATCCTGACTCGATCAGAGGTTTGGTGTCTTCTTCTACCGATTTCTGTTGGACAACTGAAATGATGAGAAAAAAAATCTTCATTAAACTCTGTTGGACAACTGGAATCATTAAGAGAAACAAAATTCACTAAATTCTGTTGGACAACTGAAATGATAAAGAGAAAAAAATATTTTCTGATTTCGGTAAGACAAGAAAAATGATACACAGATAAACCTTCCACTGATGTCTTTTGGACAACTAAAATTTCACCGATTCTGTTGGACAACTCAAATGAGTTTCTTTTGGACATCGCAAATGAGGACATATTTTGTGCATTAATAAGACAGCTGTGCATAGATTTTATTTGGGATCGTCACCAATATGTAAGCCAATTTAATTCTATTTTATCATCAAAGATACAAATTGCAGTCCAGCATAATGATTTTCTAAACGTTGCTAAATTAGAAAACATTTGTGTTATACTGGATCCCTGTGTTTTATGATGCATCGATACCTAAAGCATAGCAAGACCTAGATGTAAATACCGGTACAAAATAATCATATGTATACGAGTATAGACCTCTGACGATAGTCAAAACATTGTAGGCATATACAACTAGATAACGAATTTAGGTAGATCTTTAAAAAAAAAAAAAGAGAAGTAGCACAATTGATAAATAAAGCCATTTTATTTTGCATTTTTTACTTAAATACTTACGTTTATTATGTAGAGGTGTTTGTCCGTTATTACAGGTAGTACACCTGGTATATAGAGGAATTTTAAGACTAAACCTTGTATACAAACATAACAAGGATACAGCTGTTGCCTGCCTGCCGGTGTTACATATTTTATTGACGAATTATCAAATTAGCAGGCCCAGTGTTTCAGATGTACGTACATATAATACATATATAATGTTTACATCTGACCAAGTGGCCGAGACCTAGGTAGTAATTCAAATTTTGAAATAGTTCAATAGTCGATTCAAAAAATCGAGGAAACCTGTGCTTATTTCATATATTGCGCTTCACATCTCATTTGTGGTCTCAAATCTCATCTGTAAGCTAGCTCAATTTTCATTTGTCAACTCACACCTCATTTCTGTGACCTCGCATATGTCTTTTGTGTGATATCACATCTCATTTGTGTGATCTCATAACTCACTTGTGTAATTTCACATTTCATTTTGTGATAGCTTATTCCTCATCTCATATTTCATTTGTCATTGAACAAAGCTTTGAAGGAAAGACAACTCTCCGTTATGTAGAAAACAAATTAACACATCATCAGCAATGGCTGCAAATGTAGTACATTCTCCATATGCTCTTTTTTCTTCCTTAAGATATGAAATAAAATGAATGTACATTTATTTAAGACATCGCTGGCCAAATGACCTTTCTTATAATAACCATTATCCTTGGAAGAGACGTCACTACATGTATTTAAATGAATGAAACATTTAGGAATGGGACGTTAAACCACACAGTCTATAGATCCGATGTTAAACAACACCCAGTCTATAGATCCGATGTTAAACAACCCAGTCTATAGATCCGATGTTAAACAACACCCAGTCTATAGATCCGATGTTAAACAACCCAGTCTATAGATCCGATGTTAAACAACACAGTCTATAGAGGGGTCCAGGGGGCAAAGCCCCCTGAAGCTCCTGGTTTTTTGTGTATTTTAAGAGGAAAACTAGGCACAAGAATATTAATATTGTACCAAAGTATGGCATTTTTAATATTATTTACATCATACTTTGAAATTTTAGGGGAGGGGTCATACACATGCAACTGTACACATATCCCTTAATCAGTCAGTGTATACTTTGTATTAATTTATCGGGGAAGTATAATTCTTTGACAGGAAAATTATCATTTTCGATATATAAGAATTGGCTTGTATTGAAAGTGATTCATCACACCTACTGAGTGCACATGATCGTCATCTTGATAAACTGACTACAAGTATCCAGTCTGGAAATCTGATTTTAAATCCTATTTGGTTCTAAAATGGTGAGCCAAAAAAAATTCTGAATTGAAGATTCTGAGGTTAAATTACATGGAAATAAAAAGGGTATTTTCACTATATTTAAATATCATAAGTCAAGGTTAGATTATTTATTTTCTTGGCAGTGGAGGACAGATTATTTATTTTCATTTTCAGGGACAGATTATTAAATTTTCAAAATCTGCCAGCCCCCCCTCCTCAGAATTGAATGGTCGTCCCCTTAAAAAAATTGATCAAGTTGTTTTGAACCATGATGTCAATTTTCTATTTTAATCAGACAGGAATGAATAGTAAATCGAAGTGGCTTTGAGATTATTTTTTTTAATACATCATTTTTCATTATGGATTTCATTTCAGACTAATGTTGACCTGATTCCAGATGGTGAAGAACTTAAAAGACAGCATTGATGGCAGGAGGTGAGCTTTTGTTTGGAATTTAATTTAAAAAAAACACACAGTACTGAATTTTCAGTGATGCACAGGAAAAGAAAGAAATCTTTGCATTTGACTTTAAAATAGTCAAGAAATAATTCACTTTTACATGATTATCATGATCATAGAATACATGTATTAAGAAAAGTTCATAAAACTGTATTTTCAAGTATATTTTTGTTGTTAGTATAACAGGCAAATTCAAAGAATTGTGATTTCCTACTTTTGGTGTCTTAGTGGTAATGCATAAATGTGAAATATGAAAGCTCTCTCCCTTCTCATTCAAAAGTAATGGCCAAGGGTAAAGTTTTTGTAACAAACCAACAGCAAGACTGACAGACAGACAAATGAGATTTATTTTTGCTAAAGCAGGGGACAATTAAATAGAACATTGACTAGCATAAACAATGATGAAATCTAGTTAAAAAAAATTTTGAGAAAGAAATGCATCGACATGTTAATATTGAGAAAATACATTATAGGTCCAATCTAATTAGAATAAGATCTTTGATCCGCTCCAGTTTGATCGCTACACAAAGCGGATCAAAGATCTAATTTTAATTAGATTTTTATAGGTCCAGTCTTGAACTAGATCCTTCTTTTATAAATTGATTTCTAATGTTACAGCTAGCATTCAAGACAGGCCTCCCACAGAGAAAGAACTGGTGGAAGTCAGCAAACATATTGGGGCCGGTTTCGAGCTTTTGGGAGCGTACCTAGGCATCAACAGCATAAAGATCCAACAAATTGTGATGAACAATAGCTTCAGTGTAGAGACACAGATTTTTAAAATACTTGTCGCCTGGAAACAGAAGGAGGGACGTCAAGCCACAGTGAGAAAACTCCTGGAGGCCGTAAAAAACAGCCCGGGGAACTTTAATGTGGGGGAGATAGAGCGGATTTTTGACACATGATGTTTGACTTGTGATGTTTGATTCTGTGATTTAGTAAATCAGAATCAATCTGATTATTAACCAGATTCTTCATTTGATTTGGTGATTGAATTCAGGGATTCCATTTTAATCAGATTGAAAGAGAATAGTATTGAGATGACTGAAACAAACTAAACAAATTTTTAATCATTACAAATTTTAGTTTAAGGTCTAAATTTAAGTGAACAGTGTTTCTGTAATGTATGTACTTTTTATAACTTCTCAGTTTGATTATTGAATTCTGAAGCTACTCAATGGGTGCAGAAAATAATGATAATAGTTTGATTTATATTTGAAGGTGTTCATAAATCCAAAATATACATAAGTCACTGAAATGTAGAATTTTTCAGTAGTTACTATGCTGCCTAACGTAATCCAGTGTTTGTTCATGACTGAAAGTACTTGGTACTCTATTTTGTTGTTCTTTATAAAATCTATGTAAATGTGTGTTTAACATCAAGTACTCCATGTTCATCATGTACTGTTCATCAAGCGCTTCCTTTGTCAATTTTAATATTTATTTTTTTAAATAAATAATGACTCAAGACAAGTATTTGTTTTGTTTAATTATATATTTTATTTTAATATTTAAACTGTAGTGTTGGCTGAGTATTTAGCAAACAATCCTAAAGCAATTTCATTGAGAGATTTAATTTTAAAAGTAAAAAAAGATCTGGTTTGCATTCCTCTAATATTTTTGCCTAATGAAAATGGAAAATAAAATGTATTGAAATAAACAACAAGTATCAACATAGAGTGATATGATTTGAGGTTGGTCAGGTGATCAAATCCTATGATGGCATTATGCCTGAAGCTAACAAATGTACTTGTGTATCAGTATATATAAATCATATGATATGTGTACTTATTACGTACAATGAATGCAATACAACTGACGTAGTTAATTAGTACATTATATTGAACTGCTTACATATTCAGACCTGTTTACTCTTACGATTTCGCTGTATTTTGTACGGATTTTTAGTCTAAAATACGTCTCACGTTTGGCCATTATGAAAATACGGAAATTAGAATACGTTAGTTTGGAATTTAACAGTTAGTTTTCTTTATGATCTGTCTTAGTTTCACCCTATTTATCTCTAAATAAGAGAAAGATTTGTTTTCTGTTCACTGAATTCAACAAAAATAATTTAAACTGATAAGCACACCATCTTTATATCATGACTCATATTGAAAAAAGATAAAGTAAAGAAACAGCGTGCAATCATGTTTTTATTTACAAGAAATTTACTAAGCACTACATGTAGACAGACAATGGAATGTTCAACAGCAAATAAGTTGTATATTACAGGCATATGTTATAATAAAGATTATGCTGTTTAAAAATGAAGTAAAAATTTATGAATCAATATTTAGTTACCCTTCACAAGATCTCCAAATGTTGACTATTTTTAATAAACAAAATTAAGTGCACATGTACATTCTAAATTTTTTTCCTACTCAAAAAAATTAAAGCTCCATTTTTGAAAGATAATCAACCTTATAATAAAATTCAGAGTTAAAATATTCAAGTGTTTCTTTCTTTACTGATCTGGTTTAAAATACATGTTTAATTACAATATGTAATTCATATAGTTTAAGCATGCAATACCAGTGAGAGCTACATGTAGCTATTACCTCCCTTCTTTTGCAAACATTTTCTATACTGTGATTGAATTAAAAACATCAGTTTTAAGTTATAAATCTTATCTTATCATTTTATAACCTATGAAGTCACCTGCATGGCACAGTAGCAAGAGCATCTGCTCGAGAGTCATGAGTAGGGAGTTGATCCATGTATTGCTGGTTCGAAATCCCACAGTCGGACATAGATGAGACTGTATATACAGAGGTCCTGTGTTGCAGTAGGTGCTAGTACCAAAAAGATCCCTCATTGCCCAATTAGCCATGTATGCCAGGTAAAGGACAAAATTTGAAGCTCTCCACCGACAAATGTTGGCATCCCCATATGAGTTTAAAATGACTTTGATATCTCAATGTGTTCAAAATATCACTCAGTGTCAACTGTCAAAGATATATATATCAAAGTTCAACTCTAAACAGAGTAAATAAAATTCATATACATGTATGCTATTTACAGTTGCTTATTCAATCTATCATTGTTCATTAATAATCTGCATGAGAAAGAGATATGCACAAAATGATCAAATTAAATTAACAAAAGTAAATATCCCATACGAAAATGTGTAGTTGACCGTCAACTAACCGTAAACTAGTCGTCAACTGTTAATGCGAAAAGAGTTGACCACTCGGAGATGAATGCTTTTCTGAAAAGCGATCAACTGATTTGCATAAAACGGCCAGTTGACCATTAGTTGAATGCTAATACTTTGAAATTTCATGCAGAACAAGAGTTGACCACTAGTTGAACACTCCGACTTGTTAGAAAATTTCTCCCACGCTAAATTTATGTTGGGTTCAAAATTACATTATCATAGATCGGGTTTGTTATACCATAATTACAACAACCAAGATTTGAATCAGTACATCTACATGAGTGTTTTCTGTAGAAGATGGGAATTTTGATTTGAAACATTATTATTGTCTTCAAGATGATTTAGCATGTGAAATATATCTCATGTACTATTGTAAGTATATAAAATTTAAAGATTTGTTTTTACTAAGCTTGTTATTTTTAAACAGATAATAGGAATGCAAAAAAATGTAGCCAGTATCGGTCCCCATTTTTGTGTACTTTTTTTAATTCTAAAAACCTGTTATGCATCAAGTGTCTTGTTGTGTTTTTTGTCGTGTTGTAAAAATATACAATTGCTTTAGACTAATTCTATACAGTATATAACCTTTTCTGCCCAAAAATTGAGAAGGACTGTAACAACTTATAAGAGTGTGCCAGCTCAATTCATTTATAATGCATTTAGATTTACAAGTACATTTATGTTATTTAAGAAACTCTATTGGTTTGACTTTTCATATTTTCAAGAACACTGCTTGTCTTAGGTTTCAAATCTCCTCCATTTTTTCAAATATTTAATGAAAGCAACCTACGTGCACTGACTAATGGAGTATTCAACTAGCGGTCAACTGCAAAGGAAATAGTGGAGTATTCAACTAGCGGTCAACTGCAAAGGAAATAGTGGAGTATTCAACTAGCGGTCAACTGCAAAGGAAATAGAGGAGTATTCAACTAGCGGTCAACTGCAAAGAAAATAGTGGAGTATTCAACTAGCGGTCAACTGTAAAGGAAATAGAGGAGTATTCAACTAACGGTTAACTGCAAAGAATATAAAGGAGCATTCAACAGTGGTCCACTCTATGCAAATGAGTTGATCGCTCCCTCATTTGCATGGCAAAAATTCAACTAATGGTCAATTGACGGTCAGTTGACCGTCAACTAGTAGTCAACTGAATACTCCGATTGAATTCTAATAGTACTTTTTCATATGGGTATAATATACATGTATACATTCAATTCCAAGTGTTTGCAAATCAATCATCCAATTTGTAATACTGTCATGAACATCAACATACCCTAGGTAGTAAAAGTTTTTTTTTGATTTTAAGATACTGCTGTGTAACTGTACTTATTTAGACTGCACTGTATATTCACTTGTTTCCCAACAGTACACATTTTTCACATTATCTGAAATCCATCATTACTACCATGATGAGAGTTATGCCCCTTTTCTATAACCCCAAAATATTGCTTTCTTTCTGAACCTTACATAGATATCAACTTAAGTCTCCATAAAATAGGAATTAAATTATGAAAACTTATCTTTTAATCTATACTTAACTTAAAAGCCAAGAAATAAACAAAATGATTTTCCAATATTTACATAGAACTTTCAAGATAAACATTCTGTTTCTAATTATGGCACATCCATTGCCTTTGATTCTGGGATACTCTACTAGGATGTATTCATTCCAAAAATATGATGTATTGTGGCCCTGACAATCTTGAATAGATTTCATAATAAAAGGCTTCAGCCTTAAATATTCCAGAATAAAACTTTGACCCCCCACTGTGGACCCACCCTACCCTATAGCTGCATGATCTGAACAAATCTAAATCTGCTCTTAACTGTATCAAGAGTGACTAATAATGACTTGTCTATTCTTGAAAAGAATTAAGATTTAATTTTTTGTCTACGGATTACTCTTGTTCTCTCTATTTTATTGCTGTACTCCATATACATCAATGACATATCATCACCAGTAATCAACATACCTTCTCTTTGGACTTAATTGACATCCTTTCCTGCGATTCTCATGGTTGAAGCTTTCATCAGATAATTTGTTTTGTTACAGCTGAACTACTAATATGAGTAATAAGTTAATACAATCCTCTACATTAAATTAATCCAAATAAAATACAAGCATTTGCAATAATATGGAAAGAAAACTGAATGAAAAATACTGACAAATATCAATGCACTACATGCAAATCAGAAAAATATGTAATGCAATCATTTACAGTTTGCATAATATGCTGATTATGTATCAGCACAATTTTCAGTTCATTAAATTGTTTGCTGAAACAGACAACCAACTGTATTTATAAATTCTCTTTTAATGGATTTTCTTCTGCCTTTGAACTTACATGTACTATTTTGCAGCATGATAATGTGAGAATTTTTTCACCCATTCTTCATGTTCTTTATTATTAAAGTATCTGCTGAACAGAACAGAACAGAATGTGATTAAGGGACTCCGACCCTCAGCTAGGAAGGACAACTCTTTAATTTATAATTTAATTCAAAAAGTCTTTAAATGAAGCTTGAAAATTAAATATTTTCATGCAACAATTTTCATTATATGCCTCTCAATGAGAATTAAACAAAAACAAAAATCACTGATGCATGATTTTCAATGATATTGACCCTTTCATCTTTCTCTCTCTCTCTCTCTCTCTCTCTCTCTCTCTCTCTCTAACTATATATAGCTTTACACAGGATTCTTTTATACATTGATATACCTGTACATGTAGATATTGGAATAATTGGGCATGCTTAATATTATTTATTTATTTATTCCAATCTGCATGATCAGGATGATAATAATTAAATAATAATGTTGCATATTAAATATGTTATAATTTTATCCTTACATTTACATATACAATACTCACAACAGGCAAACCTTGAACTTGCACATCACTGTCTTAAGAGTATATCCTACAATACACATTCGATCATTGCACATTACAAATGAATTGATTTGACTTTCTTTTTTAAAAGTTTATATTTGCCTTTTTTGTTTTATTTTAATGAAATTATAATTTTTGTGCAATTAATACAGTATCATCACTGATTTTTGTTTTATCTGGGATAGTACATGGTAGAGGGCATCTGTCTTTTGGATCAGTTCTATGTACATGTATAAAAAAAAATACAATTATAGTTGGGCTACAAATGTAGTACATGTAACTTGACAGGCTTGTTTCAAAGTTCTGTCATTTTGAAATCCTGTTTTGTTATGATTAATTATTTGTCCAGCTGTTTATCACATTAAATAAACAAAATATAACTATTACATTTATCATGATTATTAATATGATTATGGTTTTGGGTCAGTCTTTTTTTATTAAATCTAGTAGCCTGGGAGTGGGATAGTGATATTATGATGATCTGACAAGTAAAAAGCCTGAGTGAGCAGTGAAAAAAAACTATTTCTAGCCTGGGTCTACAATGATTTCACATTTGTACTTCATTATATACATTTTCTAAATTCAATAATGTTTGTTTATTTAACCTTACAGGGTCAATTGTGTAATTTTTGTCATACCTGGAGATGGCTGTTCAAAATGTACTCTACAGCTGTACCTGCAATAGACAAACAAAAAAGAAAATTACTTTTCATTTTAACAATATGTAGATTAAAAACATGTATTCTTACAAACAAAAACGCAAAACATCAATGTAATATCTTTTCATTCCACAGATTGATGCAGGCATGCATGTAATTTATTATACCCCCGCTTGAAAAGCGGGAGGGTATATTAAGTAATCGGTATGTTTGTCCGTCTGTTATGCTTTGGTGTACCCATCTCTTATCCGCTAATTCCTCTAATACATTATACCATGCACTGATATTTGATGACTTTCACAGAATCTTATTATTACATATTGCAATTGTGCATATTCTATTTTACTTTTTGATCTGCCACATATTTTGGGTTTCCCAGGCAATACTTTACACATAGAAATATTCAAATTTTTCATAAAGTCTGCATATGTGATTGATTGACTGACAAATGTACCGGTATGTTGTTTAGAATGGCCTTCTCGAGAATTTTTCACTCATTTGGAGACACCACCACTTGCCGGTGGAGGGCTACAAATTTTGGGTGAGGGGCACTGAGGGCCCGACCTTTGAGCAGGGAGGAATCTTTTTTGTGCCAGCACCTACAGCGACATGGGGCTTCGGTTTAATTACGGTCTCATCCAAGGACCAGTCTCCACGTCCCACAGTGGGATTCGAATTAGCGAAATAAGGATTGACTCCTTACTCCCCGACTCTAGAGCAGATGCTCTAATCACTGCGCCACATGGGCGACAACTGCATATGTTGAAGGTTTCATACCTGATATCCACAAGTATGTGAGAACTGCATTGACATCATCTGATCATAAATTCTATGACATTAAATTAGAAAAGTAACAACTATATTTCGATCAGAAGGCTCTATAGTGAAAACTGTATGATTGATATAAACAGCTGACACTATGAAAACTGCAAACAAATGTAAACAAACCTTTAATCCTTTATCCAGGTACACATGTATATGTGTAGAGAAAATTCGGAAGAACTTCTTGTGCATGCACATGAGTACGGATAGAATTAAATTTTAGTCTCTTGGTATTTGAAAAAAACACATATGGTTCTCACAAATCACTGGGTATTGATAAGTAAGAATAATGACTTTTATACGCGTATGCATGCATAGTAGACTACCTTACAAGTAGGAACGAACTAGGGCCTATAGCACACCTGCATTTTCTCTTCAATTTTAGACATGCTATTAACAGCATTTGACAATCATGCCCTAAAATATTTAACCATTTTGTGCTAGAGGTAATCGAAAAAATAAATGAAATTCTACTTACGAGTGTTTTTGTTTACTAAATCAATGTATGTGGGTTAATCTTAACCATCACAACTACTCCCTTCCACGTGGAAACATGTTTACAAAATCGAGAGGTGCTGTTTTGACACTTTAAAGTGCAATAGCACTTGACAGAATAAGAAACTGCAAACCTCCTTTCACTTTTCAGGTAAAGAAACGTTTGTTTTTCAACTTTTTGCAATTTACAAATTTTATAAATCGAGATAACATAAAGTTTTACCTCTTTTTCCATGTTGAATTTCTCTCTCGATTTTCACCTGTAGCATGTTGGTCTCGCTGAATTCTCGCGAGGAAAGCTGTTCGGACGTTAACGGATTTTGTTCATATTTTATTACGTTTATCTCCGAATTCTTCCGATTTATGCTAATGAGGTTAGGAGGTGTGTTCTATGTCAGCGAAAGTTTTTATCAGCTAATGAGCGTGTCAGCAGCGGACTTTAAACATTACTGATCACCTGTCTGTATACAGCGCATTTCCGATATCAGACAGGAGTTTATCAAAGTTTAGACTGGTTCCCTGTCACTGTTTTGTTTCGTGTACACCTGCCTTGGAAAGGATGAGCCGGGGGACCAGGATAATCAAAGTTAACATGATTTGCCGCTAGATGGCGATCGCAAATTCCTTTCCGCCGCAGATGAGCGATACCATACATGTAAAGCCTCCGTCTAAAAATCACTCTTCCGGTATTTCACCGGAAAAGCGGGGTGGGTTCATAAGATGAACTGTAGCTTGAAAACGAGTTTATTAACCCATTATCTCTTGCTGTTCAGTGGTATGTACAAATGTTGTTCTGCAATTTATTTGGTAGCTCATGTCATTAGCACGGGCCTGGAAGCAGTTGTGGCGAAATAGTGAAAACTGGCTTGATATGCATGAAATTTTCAGATTGTCCCTGTACCATCATTAGGGGTCATTATGTAAGTTCTACATGTTTTATTCATAAAATGTTCAAATTCCTCAAGGGACTATATCATACTATTTCTACATGTAGAGAGAAGGGAAAATTGTTCAATGCACATTTTAAAAGCATCTCATTCAATATTTAGTAATCCGTCAGTCAAACGTTTTGATTGCGAAAAATCCCACCGAAAACTACCAGTACAGTAATTATAGATAAACCGGACAATAATAAAATCTTTGTAACATTAAATTACTTTGTTTATTTATTGTGTAACTTACAATACATAATTGTAATATAGTGTACTTCAAATTTTCTTTTTTTTCTGTCGGAAGAGCCCTAGTCATTATTATATGATTGTTCTAAACAAAGACAAGGGATGCTTTTTTTTTTTACGTCTGAGCACTAAATCAAAGATAAACTTTTATTTCTTATTGGTCAATTAAGCCAATTTTACAATTTTCATAAACTAGAATTTACACTAAAAATAACGAATAAATCCATTATTTATAAAAAGTTCTAATGTGTATGGCTTTTAACCCAGCAGTTCTTGACAAGGACGACCCAAAAGACCAATTAAGCTGCTTCACATCTTCACATTCGGAACTCTCTGGATTTCTTTGTACAACATACACTTTGAGTTATTTTCTATATTTCTTTTAACTCACGTGTATTTTCTTTTACACTGCCTACAAATTTTATTCTTAAACCAGCTCAAACAATGCCTCAATCGGCATCTTCACTATATTACATGTATATAGAGCCCCCCCCCTCTCCAACAAAAGTCATAAATGTTCCGTTGCACCAAAATTCCAATACGTCAACACCCCCCCCCCCCCCC
>PRKT01000940.1:149638-162138 GCA_003671525.1 Saccostrea glomerata
CCCCCACACGAAATGGGATTTTCGGCTTTGGGCAACTTGTTCCTTTTTTTTATTGCTTGTCAACTTCTTCAGGTAGGTAAAAAAAAAATTCTCTTGCTGCCCCCCCACTTTCAAAAACGATGCTACGCGCCTGATATGGATTTAAATACAGCTTGATACAAGCCTTTAGCAACGGTATGCCATGTGGGGGAGAGGGGGGGGGGCTCCAGAAAAAAAAATCTGCGTACTACAGACCTGAACTGAATTTTGAAACTGAAAAAAGATTCAGTTCAGTTCAATTCAGTTCAGGTACGGTATATGTTAATTACCAGCCATTATGGGTTATATATGTATCAAAATAGCCTGGATTTGAAAATAACAAAACTATATGCCAGTCGGAGATTAAATTTATCAATTTTGCTATGAAAGTACTATCGGTCAAAGTAGAGAGATCACTTTAGAAAACGCGAACGAACCTTCATTAATATCCAATAAACTTAACAAATTTTCTTTGATTGAATTTCGGTTAAAAGAAAACATGCATATGGTCCACGTATTGTAGTCCTTTTTTTAAAGGACAGCAACTTGTTAATTAATTTTAACAATTATACGTTTATTTTTTTTTTATCATAGATGAGTTCTCCACACTGTCTGAAGACGAGGTGTCCATGTTATTCTGTTTTCTGTGTTCTGACTCCGGTCCTCCTGACTTCACTGACACAGAGTGGCTGGACATGCTTAATGGGATACGACAGTGGGTGTACGATAAAAAGAATCCTGTAACACAGCAGACTCTAGACAGACTGAAGTCACGTGATTACCTTTGGGAAGATCAGGACAAGATAAAGAACGACACAAAGGATGAGACAATGTATAGGGTAGCATCAAAAGACAGTCGTATACCATTTTTTTACAGTAGTTATAACACAGCCAGTGTGTACCTGAGATCATGGGGATACAACAGAGAACCTGGAGAGAAATTTTTCCATACTATTGGTTATGATTCCATACTGATACGCCGTCTACAGATGAACATACTGACTCACGTCACCATGGAGGACACGAGTATATATAATAAAGTGTCTGAGATCTGTGAGTATAACATGTATGATTTGCATCCATTTCTTTATGCTTAAACACAGTATTAGTTTTAAATAGAATTTAGAAGGACACGCGGATCATTGATAATGCAGCTAAGATTAATCAGTTAAAAAGAACAATGACTTGAATATGTGTTTATATCATTTTTTTTTTTTTACAAAAGCTTATACTACCTTCAATATAATTGCTAAATTATAATTGATTGAAGTAGCAGCCATGTTCTGCTTTTTATTTATTCTTAAAGACCATATCCCATACGAAAATGTGTAGTTGACCGTCAACTAACCGTAAACTAGTCGTCAACTGTTAATGCGAAAAGAGTTGACCACTCGGAGATGAATGCTTTTCTGAAAAGCGATCAACTGATTTGCATAAAACGGCCAGTTGACCATTAGTTGAATGCTAATACTTTGAAATTTCATGCAGAACAAGAGTTGACCACTAGTTGAACACTCCGACTTGTTAGAAAATTTCTCCCACGCTAAATTTATGTTGGGTTCAAAATTACATTATCATAGATCGGGTTTGTTATACCATAATTACAACAACCAAGATTTGAATCAGTACATCTACATGAGTGTTTTCTGTAGAAGATGGGAATTTTGATTTGAAACATTATTATTGTCTTCAAGATGATTTAGCATGTGAAATATATCTCATGTACTATTGTAAGTATATAAAATTTAAAGATTTGTTTTTACTAAGCTTGTTATTTTTAAACAGATAATAGGAATGCAAAAAAATGTAGCCAGTATCGGTCCCCATTTTTGTGTACTTTTTTTAATTCTAAAAACCTGTTATGCATCAAGTGTCTTGTTGTGTTTTTTGTCGTGTTGTAAAAATATACAATTGCTTTAGACTAATTCTATACAGTATATAACCTTTTCTGCCCAAAAATTGAGAAGGACTGTAACAACTTATAAGAGTGTGCCAGCTCAATTCATTTATAATGCATTTAGATTTACAAGTACATTTATGTTATTTAAGAAACTCTATTGGTTTGACTTTTCATATTTTCAAGAACACTGCTTGTCTTAGGTTTCAAATCTCCTCCATTTTTTCAAATATTTAATGAAAGCAACCTACGTGCACTGACTAATGGAGTATTCAACTAGCGGTCAACTGCAAAGGAAATAGTGGAGTATTCAACTAGCGGTCAACTGCAAAGGAAATAGTGGAGTATTCAACTAGCGGTCAACTGCAAAGGAAATAGAGGAGTATTCAACTAGCGGTCAACTGCAAAGAAAATAGTGGAGTATTCAACTAGCGGTCAACTGTAAAGGAAATAGAGGAGTATTCAACTAACGGTTAACTGCAAAGAATATAAAGGAGCATTCAACAGTGGTCCACTCTATGCAAATGAGTTGATCGCTCCCTCATTTGCATGGCAAAAATTCAACTAATGGTCAATTGACGGTCAGTTGACCGTCAACTAGTAGTCAACTGAATACTCCGATTGAATTCTAATAGTACTTTTTCATATGGGTGCAACTTTCATTCAATATGGTTGCATTTAATTCTCTGTTTGGAGAGTAATATTCAAGTAAGAATATGCATTTTTCGGTCATTAAATATATTGAATTAATAGGACTTGGAATTCCTAGAATTTTCCAGCATTCTTATAATAATGCATCATTAATTCTAAAGTTATTTCAATTTAGTACACTACCTGTACAAAATATTTCATTTTTGTGTGCGTTTTATGTGCCCACATAAACATGTTTTAAAACACAGTCTGTTGTATTTAGGAATATATTTGTAATATTTTGTTGTCATTCTCACAAGAGATGACACATTAAGTTTGATTTCCGGATGTGAAGTCCAAGTGTAAGCTGCCATTTATCAAGCGGCAATCCTCGGCTGACTCCACTACATTACATACAAAAAGTGCGAGGCTACATGAGGATCACCGACTGGTCAGTTTGACACGATGATGCGATTTTCTAAATATAAATATGTAAACAACGACCGATCTGCCTTATTAGGGCCCCGCAAGGATTTGCGGGTGCCCTATAGTAATCACTCTCTCTGTCCGTCTGTCTGTCCAGCCGTCCGTCCGTCTAGCTGTCCGTCTGTCACTATTCCGTCCACAAATTTTCTGTTTTTTTCTAATAACTTTTTTTATGGTTGCCCAATCAAGTTCAAATTTGGTATGGTAGTTCAGTAGGCAGAAATACATATTTTGATGCTAAGTTTGGTTCTCTATGTCTTCTGGTTTGGAGCTGGGGTGGTGGGATAGATTCCATAACTTTGCATAAGAATGAATAGGCAAAGAGAGATAACTGCTGAGGATGTTACCTTTGTATACTTGGAAGGCTGTGCAATATTTGTCCTTTGGGATTAATTTAATTTCCACATGAAGAAAATCCTAAGCTTTATCTTTATCTGTCACATTGAGATTAATTACTGCACTGCTTGTGTCTGCAAATGAACTTTGTTTTGAAGTTAAGGTCAATTTTGAATGATGTGTAGTATTGTGTACATTCTTTGAAATATGGATTTAAGATATAATATTCACACTTTATTTTGGTTAAAATACCGTACACAATGATTTATGATAATTTTATTGAATTCTAAAATCAAGATATATATTAAGATATCCTTTTTCACTATTTTATTATCTAATTATTTATTTTATTTTTTTCTGCCTAAATGCTGTTAATTTTAACAGGTAATCAGATAATAACCCCATTCTGTCATTTCTGAAAAAAAATCTTACTGTAAATTTAGAAGAAAAGGATGAGAGAGCAGAACAATTAATCCCCTGTGATTAATTATCTAGCTTGCTGCAGAAAATTTAGAGGCTTATCTCTATCTGTCATATTAAGATTAATTACCCAGCAGGCATTTCAACGTTGATTCAACGTTGAAACAACGTTGCACTTCAACGTTGAATCAACGTTGAATTTTGGTTGCATATGAAAGTTGAGGCAACGTTGAAACATAACGTTGTTTCAACGTAAATTTTCAACGTTGAATAAACGTTGAAAATAGGTTGAATTTTTGGTTGATTTATGGTTGGTTTTTGGTTGCAAATGAAAGTTGATGCAACGTTGAAGTTCAACGTTGTTTCAACGTCAAATATCAACACTGAACAAAAGTGAACATTGGTTTGATATTTGGTTGAAATCACGTTGAATTCAAATTACGTCTTACATTATAAACAATTACATTTCAAATTCTAATAATTCTTTTATAATTCTTTTTATTCAAGTTGCGTAATATTTATATAAGTTATAATCCAGTATTACGATTGTGAGAAAAATTCATTTTATTTAGTTTGTATTTTAAAGACAAACACAAATTTGGATTCAATCACTGAATCTTAAAAATCACTGCTTGACAAAATTTATATTCCTAGTGAAAAGGCGGTCACAGTTATCACATCAAGGTTCTTCAAAGTACGCGTCTGTCTTACACTACTAAGTTCCACAAAGTGGCGGATCCATTGATTTCAATAACGCATATACATCTGTAGTTAAGTCCCACGAATGAAAGAAATGAACAGGAGAATCCACCCTCTAGAGCAAAAGCCTATTAATAAAAGAAATAAAGATGTGAAAGAAATTTGTTCGATACAATGTACGTAACACGTTATTTCAAACGATAAAAATAAATATACATGAATAATTTTAAAAAATCAGACAAAGGAATATTTTCCGGTACTTGGATTTAATTAACATGATTAAAAAGAATAATAGTTAACTTCATATTAAAATTCGTATTAGTATGCTTATAAATAATTAATACTTAAAAAAATGTTATAGACATACATAGACAAAAATGTTGCATTCCTTTGTAAAATTTCACGGGCGAAGAATCTGATGCAATCAAGGCTGACTATATACAATCAATTCCCTGCACCACTGGTTGATTGAACCATACGATGAACTACAATTAATTAAATTGTATAATATATTACTATACTTATATTTCATAACCAAATGAATATCAACAATACACATTCACCAAGGATGTGCATTTCACATATACTTATAAAACAAGAATTAAATGATGTACAGATACTAAATTAATTTCTTAAATCTATGAAAAGGAAATAATACTTACTGAGCAGAAGTTGATATTCCAGCCTTAATCCTTGTGTATGTAGCTTGAAAACACATTAAATATGTACAGCAAGGAGACGCGCACTTCTTGTCCATCAGTTGAATTCAAATTTTGACCTAGATAAGCTGCAGCTATACTCTGCCCAGCAAGAAAATTGCATAACAAGGTTATCCTGACACTGAAACTGACCAACTAAGCGAGAGGCACTCCTTATCTGATATCTCGAAGGTTTTTGGGGAGTGGATCTAAAGTAATGCTATTTGACCGAGGTTAATTGTCAGTGTGAAAATTGTCATGTGTTTATTTGAATTTTTCTCTTTTATATATTTTTGTGAAAAAAAAGATTATAGAATTAATACACACAGCAAAAGCACAACCTGATAAAATAAGACTTCTTAGATTCGCTCTGTATAACATTTTGCGCAAGAGTATACGGCACGTATCTATATGAGTCTAATTTTAAGAACATTAATTCGGAATAAATTATTATTTTTATTAATTCTAAAGTAATATGGACTTACAGTGAGATGTTGGATAAAGATGTCATTATTTATTAAAAGCTTGTATTTAACATATTTAATAAATATGTATAAAAAAAAAAAACACAAACAAACAAAAAAAAACTGCATTCACAATTTATTAAATTTTACAATGGTACTAACTGAACTGGCACAACTCTTTGATAAATCAATTCATAATGCATGTGTTTCATTTATTATGTATAATTATATATATAATATTTTCTAACAATGCATACAGCTGTGTGTATCTTGCGAAAAATCGCATACATTAAGAGTTAAAGAAACCTTTATATTTTGACCTTAAGAACTAAAGTGCTGAATACTCATTACCCATTTTACTCATTACTCGTTTTCCTAACTTTCCTAAAGTTGAAAATTTGTTGGATCTTCCACGTTGTTTCAACGTTGAAATCAACAAACAGTCAACTTTGCCTTTTTAAACCTTGTTTCAATTATATTATATCAGAAAATACTCAACGTTGAAAACATGTTGAATCTTCAAAGTTGTTTAAACATGGAAATACCAATAAACTTCAAACGTTGAGAATTTGTTGCAGCTTCAACGTTGTTTCAACGTTGAATATCGACAAGCATTCAACATTGAAAATATGTTGCAGCTTCAACGTTGTTTCAAAGTTGAAATATCAGCGAACATAAAACGTTGAGAATATGTTGCAGCTTCAACGTTGTTTCAACGTTGAAAAATCGACGAACATTCAACGTTGAAAATATGTTGCAGCTTCAACGTTGTTTCAACGTTGAAATATCGACGAACATTCAACGTTGAAAATATGTTGCAGCTACAACGTTGTTTCAACGTTGAAGTATCGACGAACATTCAACGTTGAAAATTCCCTGCACCACTGGTTGAAACCTCAACGTTGAAACAACGTTGAAATATAGTTGATCAACGTTGCAACCTATATTCCACCTCTTTTCAACGTTGAAACAACGTTGCGTGCCTGCTGGGTTAACACCTTTGTCAGCAACTGATGTTTGTTTTGAAGTTGAGGTCAACCATGGGTGATACAATGTACTTGCATTCACTTAAGGCTTACGTTTTATAAAACACTTGTTTAAATCTTTTTTTAAATACACATTTAATTGAGTTTTTATATAGACATGAGATTTTCCCTGTTTTATCTAAATACAACATGTACAGGTTACAATATACAGGTTTTTGGACATTCAGGAATTCTGTTGTTATTTTAAAATTGCAGTAGTTAGTTGTATTCTTCATATTTTTTAGATTAATCAAGTAAAATCCCCCTTCCATGAGCTACACCCTTATATTCATGTCCCTCAGCGGGACCCTTGCTGACTGGTCAGTTTTCTAGATATTGATAAAGAAAACAAGCTGCAAAGAAATCATAGAGAGACCAAAACGCACAATCGCCTAAATGATGTATAGTCTTCTTGGCTATTACCTAAATGATGGCCAGAACTCGATAGAATCTTCTAACTAGGTCAGCACGTGTGTAAAATCCTCTGCAGCCGAGGCGTGGATCCAAGAATTCACAGATAATCAACATAAAATTTAAATATTCACATTAGTAATTGCATAACTGACTAATAGGAATTGTTGGTGAAAATTTTTATTTTTTAATACATTAGTCATAACGCGGTGTCATTATTTAAAAAATAAAACGTCTGATTAATCAAATGCATTATGAAATTAAAAGCACAAGTTATTAGCGGATACATTAAAGTCTATAAAAAAACTACAGACATTGGAAGAAAGATCACAAAGAATCATTATGAATACATGTATTTTCTTGCATGTCTAATCTATTCTTTTAAGGATTTTCATGATTAAAGAACTTGCAATCTATGCAGTTTTAATTGCATAAATGGCAAAAAAAAATTCAATTCGATCAACCCTCTTCTACTATTGAAATGAAGACCAAATTATAATACATAATAGTTTATATGTTTGGTATGCAGATAAAGTTAAAACACAAAAAAATATACGCACTGCACGTGAATTTGGACGGCCACTAATGGCACAAGTATATTCCAAAAACAGCCGTAAGTTCGGGGTTGGCAAATTAGGACTTTTTTTCTAATATGCTGATATTATACTGATATTATATATACATGTACTGATTATTATACAACCAACAGGTTTGAATTATTTAAGTTAGCGCTTCTGTCTAC
The DNA here is from genome assembly GCA_003671525.1 of Saccostrea glomerata. Lineage (NCBI taxonomy): Eukaryota > Metazoa > Mollusca > Bivalvia > Ostreida > Ostreidae > Saccostrea > Saccostrea glomerata. Next base: position 157,465 of record PRKT01000940.1, read on the forward strand.
TGTCACGACATGGAGTAACATGAGTAAGAAACTGCGAAATACATGTAATATGTAAGGTCAGAAGGAAGGCTAAGATTTTACCGAAATAATTCTTGTGATTTTTTTGATACAATTTTTACAAATACTGCGTAATGGGATATTAACATTTTTTTTACATAAAAAAACATATTACTCATATGATTATTCATAGGAAATGTTAATGCGAAGTAAAATTCAAATATAGCATGGCTTACGGGGCAAAATTGGACAAAAAACTTTTCAGCTTTACAATTTATAAAAGGAATAATGGACACTTCTGTTATTAAGAGTTATATCTATTATGGATTAAGTTTACTTTGCGAAAGTGCTAGGATATATGTCAATATCATGAAACGTGTCTCAAACTGTGTAGCTTTGATAATTTCCAGATAAAAGATATTTTTAAACATATAATTTTATTATATTGCATGCAGTTTAAAATGCTTTAGCAACATATGAATCATGATATTATTTCGACAATTCTAGAAAATCATATCTACAAATCTGTATACCAGACCTTTAAACTTTGTACTGCTGTAATTGTTTAATGCCAGCTCCTCCCTTATCATCACTTTTTTATCGAGTATAGTCATGTACTAACAAAATGAATTTGCTTTTCGAAAAAAAAAATTAAGAAAAGTGAAAATATTCCCTTCCCATCCATAACATAGGATTTTGATCACTGCCCTTTTTCCTAATCTAAAATTGTTCAGGTAAGCTGTCATTCCTCTTCCCCAGAAGAATAGAAAAATCTGTAATAGCTGAGAAAAAATTACACTCCACTGTTTATTCTGTGACTTTAGTGAAGCCAAAGAGATGACATTGCAGGCTTTCTGGAAAGCCAAACTTGTAATACTTTTCTACTTATTCTAGTAAATGTTCCTATGAGAATTGTAAGGGGATGTGAACAAGAGAGAACGGATTTTCAAGAGAAATTGAAACAGGAAGGGGAGAGAATCCAATGCAGAAAAGCAGCAGTAGACAGTGTAGATCACGTGACGTGGCTCTGGAGATACTGGAACTTAGCGAGACCTGACATCGTGAGATCCTGTATAGGTCTACATCCACACAACGACATTTACATCATCGATAACAAAGCTTACAGAAAACCAAGTACGTGTACACTGAAAATTATTGAATATCTCGGTTTCCATGTTATGATCTCACATACACTTGAGCCTCGTCGGATAGTTATCGCAAAATTTATTGAATTTGAGATTTTTGTGTTTTTTAATGGTCCATGTAAAACAATTTCAAAAACTGAAAACGGAATCAAAATATCTTCATTTATAATAAAGTTATTACATTTTGAAATTTGTATATTTGCAAAATTAACTCTGAGCATATCATGTTTTTCTCACGATTCAATTGTGACGTCATGGTTTATTCTCCGTTGTTCGGTAGGGCACCTGTCAACGCGAACAATCCAAGCGGTCATCATGTCTAAGTTAAAAGAATTGTTTAATAAATGACAAAAACAGATGATCATGACGTACAATCACAAAAACTGTGTTAACTGTATTTTAAAACCTTTAAAAAGTGAATACTCCCCCCCCCCCCAAGATCTTTTATTTCTACTTTTCTGTCTTTCGTACCGACAGCTTTGTCTCTATGAATAACTGAACTTCTAATAAACCATAGATCTACAATATGCTGCTTTTACGTTGATAAAGCATGTATCCTCAAAGCCTGAAAGATAGTTAACACACTATGTTTGATTGTACGTAATCACTATGTAAAGGAAAATGGAACCAATGAGGTCGAGTCAGAATTTACAGGGATTCGAATTCGATCTCAGAAATACCTAGTTTCTTATAGAAAATACATGTACCATGCTGCCAATAAAATCACAACTTAAATCATGCTGCAATAATTATTTTTAAGTTAAATTTTAAAATAATCACATCCATCTGTATATACATAGTGGTTACGTGAAATCAAACATGGTGTATTACTAGCTCTGTGTCTAAAAGTAAGCTCATTTTATTAGGATTTTTCTCCCTAAAACCGTTTCTACTGCAGCCACATTCACCTTCAAATAGGTAGTTCATAAATATACACCCTCTTTTCCTCCACATCATTCTCGCTTGGTTGTAATTGGACGGATAGATAGAATGTTCTATCGTTAAAATGATATTGTCCTACGGACCCGGTTTAACGATAGAATTCGTTCCGTGTATTCGTAATGTAGCAAAAAGAATAACCCGTATAGTGCATTTACTAGGAACAATCTAGAGAGTTCCGAATGTAAACATGACAGGTTTGAATATTGAGAGAAAAACGTTGAGAAAATTTATTGAATTTTCGTATTTTTATGGATTATTTTTTTGGATAAAAGGCATAAGCAATCTCAAAAAAGTTTGTTTTGATTAATTTGTAAGTTATTTTCTGTGCAAATCTGTTAGTATCCTTCAAAATCGTTTCGTTGCGATTCTGCAATTTTTTGCTACATTGCGAGTATATGGGTGGTATTCTAACTGTGGTGAGGGCTTGTACCGAGACACAGTTAGATTATTCTAACTATGTTTTCATCAAATGTCTATTATCCATAATGTAGAAAAATAAATAAGTAAACATACATGAAAATTATTGACTGATTGAATTTTGTTTAACGCCGAGTCGGCAAGATTTCAGCAATTATCGGCGGGAAATTTTTATCTGTTGCATGCAAAATACATGTAGTTGATAACCTTAAAATAGGGAACTATTTAACGTTCCATCCGACGGACTATAATTTCAAAAATATGTTAACCGTGAAAAAAGATTTTTCTCTGTGTTCATCAAAAATTATCTCATAATGACAAAATTTTACTTTAAAAATCAATTTGATGTAAATAATCTAAAATTCATTGTAAAATAAAATAATAATCATGCATCGTTCGTACATTTTTAATTTGCTTCGTATGTGAAAGACCCCACCTAATTTTAGAAGAATAAGATTTATATAGTTACATGTAGCGGAAAGTCACGGGAAACATAACTGTAAACACATTGGCTGAAATTCTCGACTCAATAAGTATGCATGCATTATTTTTGGAAGATGATTTTTCATTATTTTTTTTTTTTGTTCTTTATAGCATATTGTTTATCATCATTGGATATCAAAGGAAGATCTCATCCTTACTCATCACCGGGTGATAAGTAAAAGCGAGATCACTAGTGGATTTCCGACGATGATAGTTTATTTGTAACGCAACATTCTAATGCACTTGAAAAAGAGATTTTACATTACGTTTACAAAATATTTTTATCAACAGAAAAAAAAATGAAGGGATATCAATATGAATTTCAGATATACAAAATTATAATTTCTTTGTTACCTGGAGTATTAGAAATACATTGAGGGACAGAAAAAGAAAGACAGGCTCTGTTGAATTACGATATAAAACCACGTGCCAGAACATTTTTCTTTCTTTTACAATTCAATTAACTGCAAACGAACTAAATGTTAAAAAGAGAAATGATTACGTATAGACTGTATTGAGAATGTTGTGATAAATATTTTATTAGGAAATGCAGTTAAACCAATTAAAAAAAGAATAAATAATTAATGTTATGAATTAGATAATCAGATTCAGATTGGGTGCGTAGGATTCTTAAATAAATTATATCATAATTAGCCAGAGAGGAAGCTTTATATACATGTATGCTGACTTAAGAAGGAAGGCACGCGGCGTGTGCATCGACAACATTCTGCTATCCCGTTCCTAACCCAGTCCAACAGAACACTTATAAAATATAGACATTTCATAATTATTTGTTTTATGATTTTGTAAATAGAAAAAAAAAAAATTATTTAATCTGTTTTGGGTATCCACCCTCTCTTTAAAAAAACGAGAACTGTAGAAGAATTTTATAATGTAGAGAACGTTTAGATGTTATAATTGAAAGTCTTAGTACAAAATGAAACCATATTCCTGTTATTCACGAACACTCAACATTATGCTTAATATTTAAGAACACCTTTCACAAAACTATTTTTTTTACATCCGACTTTAGAGTCAATTTTTTTTGGTTTACAACTCTTTAAAATATTAATGACGTAGAAGGATATGTTTTACAAACCAGGCCCATCTTCTTACATTTTCGATTCGCCAGCCAAGTTAAAGAAATTTAAAAATCAGAGAAAATCCATATTCGGTATTTTTTATAAACTTGCAAAATAAGGAGTGAAATATTTAAGAAAATTAATTTAAAATCTGGTTAAGATAGAGGGAAAACCATCTTTTTTTAAGGAAATGGTTCCCCGTGTTGAGTTAGCCTGGTCCCCTGGCTCATCCTTACCAAGGCTGGAGACGCGTAGTATTCGAAGCAAAACAGGGACAGGGAGCCAGGCTAGTGTTGAGCCCCTTTTTGCGTCAAAGGGAAGCAACTTGCACAATTTATCGTATCCAGTCGCTTCGGACAATACATGTTTCCGTTTGAGAGCTACTGATATATGAAGAAATTGCCTTAAACAATACCAGTATTACTTGTTTCTTGATATCTCTTAATATTGTAGTTAGAAAATGCGTTTTTAGGTCAGACGAGACGTTACTCAAAATCTCTTTTGTATATCTTCGTAATGTATGAAAAATATTCACAATTTTAATAACATTTTGATTTCTAAACCAGTTTCTAGACGTTTTTAAAAAATCCCAACACTTAAACATTTGA
>PRKT01000941.1:0-23719 GCA_003671525.1 Saccostrea glomerata
TACTGGCGCTGTGACCTAGATGATGTAGTTCCTCTCACTGTTCCACGGAGATCTAATCTGGGTGAAGCATATTCAGGCAGCATATGTCATAATTATGCAATGATCTATCCTGTTGCATGTCCTTGATCCAGTTCCTAAGAATGTCAAAGAATAACTATAAAACAAGGACTGGTGTAATCATGCAACATATATGCTTTCCGTCAGATACCCGGCTGACCATTCTCAGTGACGGTATTGGGCAGGATTGCTCTATTGAACATGTAAATAACCTTATGCTTTCCGAACAGATACTTGGCTGACCTTTCTCAGTGACGGTATTGGGGCGGATTGCTTTACATAATTTGTATATAGTTATATGTCATACATTTTCCGTATCATACCCGGCTAACTAATTATAGAAAGTGACGGTACTGATGCGGAATATGTTTTGCAAATACGTTTAATAATTATATTTCATGGCTTATCCTATCTTTAGTCGACAATTAAGGATACATACCTTCTTCAGTTAATTTAGTTATCAGGATTGGTAGTAAGAAAATATACAGTATACTTAGTTTAGGTTACGCTTAATTTAGTATAAGTTTTAAAGTATTAGGCATGCATTGACATATTTAAGTTGACGACATACATTAAAATATATTCATATTAATTTAGTTAGCAGTAATAAACATCACAGAAGTTAGTTAATCTGATTGTTGTTAAGTTCTAACATATATTACTGCACTCTTGCACAATATATAGGTAAATCAGTTGTATACACGATAAAAGTTATATACTGGTACAACTGATTCTCACTTGACTAAACCATGCATATGCCATGACTCCATTCAGTTTCAGGACTCTCATGGAAAGTAGGTCAGTGTTAGGTCATAGGTAAGTTATATTCCTTTTGTGGCTATATTAAGTGTTAAAACATAGGAAATGTATAACATACAACATGGAATGCGTATGGCTAAACATGGTCATTTGATCCAATGGGGAAGTTACATGCGGATTATCATAATTCGTATATTAACTTACTGTAATTAATCTTGCCACATACAAACATGTTTATCCTGCAGAACTAAGGTGCTGGATGTAATTCCGTCCAAGTTCATGTGGATACATGACTTAGTTAATACGTTTTCCATGCCATATAAGAAAATACTTATATATTTCTGGTTTACATTCCTCTGATTTAATTACAGCAATTGTCCCTATAGCTTTATTAAATAAAACGGGGAGGAATGTAGTGAAATTGTGTATGTAAATATGTATTCCCTATGACCTTTCACCCTGACCTCATAGCCATCCATCCGTGCTGGCCAGCACACTTACCTAGTCAGTCCTGGTCCTGATGCCAAAGTGTGAACACTACTCCTTTCTCGCTCTTTATTTCTTTGCATAATCTGGATTTCACTTGGGGATCCTATTCTAGGAGGTGAAATTCCTTTGGAGTAAAAAAAATCACTATTTGGCACTTGCGTAATAACAAAATAACTTAGAAAATCACCATCATAAGGATGTCGTTTAATACAGGAGATAGCATGCGGTCTAGTAGTGAATTGGCGGCGACACACAGCACATCCAAATCTTGAAATAGTCGGCACATGCTTTTTTTTTTCCAGTGATCCATATATTTTAAAAGCTCTTGTAAATAATTGTGTCGCAACCTTGAACACGACAAGCCATTCCTTCCAGCGGAAAAACCACTCTCTCCGTATCCAGATCTTGAAGCTCCGACTCTTGTGCCATACTACTAGAAAAAATAAAGTGCCCCGCCACAGCATGATACGCCAGTCAAATATTGTTCAATAATCATAAATTGGTAAGGATGCAAGAAAATCAGGTAGCCTTGATTAACAGATTGACACAAATTTCAATGATCTAATTTCCATTTCTTATCATACATCTCTAAGAGACTTACAGTGTATGGATTGATTATAACAAATACATCATATTATAATTCTAAACTGGTTGTGTTAGAGCATAACAAATATCCATCTGCAGTGTACTTAAACTTGAATTTTAATTTAAAAAAATCAAACATAAATTATAATAATTCTTCAGACTATAAAATTCTAAGTGAGACATGACTGCAATTGGTTGAAAATATATAAAAATTGAAATATAATTTTTTTTTTCAATGAACACATGTATAATTAGTTTTAATTATATTATACAATACAAATTTAGTTTTAATCATACACTAAAACATAAATTTGTTTAAATTACATTACACCAATTGGAAAATCTTTATCTGGACTAGCCATCAAGAACTCTTAATTAACACAAGCAACTATGAGGCCATTTCTTTTTGCCCAACTCCCAAGAGATAAATTAAGATAACAGCTGCATCAGATCTAGAGATGCTCTTAGCTCCTGACAATAAACTCATTTAATTTCTCTCTAATTTGACATGCAAGTTTCTTCTATCAAAATTCTTCTTGACCAGTGCTTGATAATTATGCCCATGGGACAAACTGAATTCCTTTCAAAGCATAAACATTTGTTACAGATTGCTGTAAAGTATATAATGAAAAAATATGTTTTTACTTAATTTAACATTTTTTAAATAAGATTACAACTATATTTTGACATTTTTTAGGATTATGAAATTTAAAATTTAAAAGACTTAGTTTTAAAAAAAAATTCACTTAAATTAAAGGTTACAGTGACCTTGAAATAAGCTGCGACCCACCTTCTACTTTAGCTGTATACTTTTGCCAAGTTTGAAAGCTCTAGTTCTCATAGTTTTCTAGTTATGAGCCGGACAGGATTTTTCCATATTTGGCTATAGCATCTTTATTAAAGGTCAGAGCGACCTACTTTTTGTGTGCGACACACCTTCTACCCAAGATGTATCAGCTGACAAAGTTTGTTAACTCTGGGCCTTATAGTATTTAAGTTATGAGCCGGACACGAGAAAAGCTAACAGACGGACAGACGGACGGACACGAAGCCTATAACATAATACGTCCCGTCTTAAGACGGGCGTATAAAAATCATAAGCATAAATATCAATTAACATTTTTCAAATATACTACCATCAATTAGTCCAGTCAATATAAATTTGACCTCAAACTAATTGCAACAGAATATTTCTCATAGTAGTGTTTCTTCTTATAGCATAATATAACTCCATAAAAAAATCGGAAAAAATCGGACGAGTAGTTTTCATAGTAGTCGACTTCAAAAATAATGAAATATGACTTTCACTTTATATCTGGTATGCCGCACCATACTACCCGCTGTTGACGTCATTTTTAACTAAAGTCGTCATACATAAGAATTATTTCGCCAAAAGTTCGAAGAGTAATATATTTTGACAAGTTTCCTATATAATATTACTAATTATTGAATAAGGGGAAAACGAAAATAAGCCAGGATATCATTTTATACTTTTTGATACAATATAACGTTTCGACATGAAGAGGCTACAGTTTATTAGCCTCTATAATCCATCATAGGTCTACACCTTTTGTTTTTTAATTAGACTTCAGTAGGAAAATAGTTAAACATATGTAGGCCCACACTAGTTTTAATAGTTGTTGATTTCTAAATTCCACTAGAGCAAGACCTTTATCATGAAAATGATTAGTTAATAAACTTAAAAGCGTAAATCTCTATGGACCGCCATCTCAGTCAAAATTTCCTTGCAGTGACGCTATATTTTCTATAATACACTGTATCACGGATGTCACTGTCAGAGGGTAAAGTCCCATTAATTCTCTTCTGATTACGCACAAATAGTCAACCATAGCTTATCCCAAAATGTAATGATTAAACACCGATTCCTTTGTTTGTTGTGACCATTTTAACAAATTTTGTCAAAAGAATTTATTAACACAAGTTCTACAAACTTCGGTAGTCCTAAATTCCTCACCTCCCTATTCTTTACAATTATTGCAGTTGTTTTTAGGACAATGCTATACAATTATTTATGTTGTTTTCATTCAATACAATGATTTAGCCATCTGAGGTGTACATTATTCAGCGAGCCCGAAAATTTTGAAAGGAAGGAATATTATCAGGGAAAAATGACAGACGAAAAACGTAAAAATTGTTGTTTAGTAAAAGTGTTGGAAGGGGCCCTGCATCCCCTCTAACCACCCTCACCCGAAAATATATATTCGCTTAGGATTTGTTCACATGAGAAAATATCATAGCCGTTTAAATGGAATTCCCCGATCTATTTTTAGATCAATGTAGAAGACACAAATTCTTGTATTCACACGGAACGTCATGTGCAGGTAAATATACAGTGTTTCTACCACATGGTTGGATCTCAGCCAGTCAGAGAGATGGGAATTATTCAATCCTGTAATAATAAGTGTTATGTCTCAATATTTTGGGGTTTCTAATCCACATTTACCGGGAATAACATGGGGAACTGAATTGATGTCACTATGCACAGAGCAATATTTTACAAATCGTAATACCGAGAATTATGGAATCGCAAATTGCAATGGAGAAAAGAAAACTTCTTATCAAACAAAGCCAAAAAGTATTACGTGACTTCGGGAAACATCAAAGGGGCTAATCAATGTCTTTAAGAAGTGAGAACCCTATTATCCAATAGTATTTGTGCGTAAAAAAAATATACAATACATGTACTTTGATAAATTTAAACTAATTTTCCGGTTTTGTACACATTGGTTTTTTGATTTTGGTTAAAAAGTTCCCGGACATTATTTTCTAGCATGCAGAAGGAACCCTTAAGGTCTAGTGAGTGGAAAACAATAGAGTATCAAGTGCTTTTTTCATGCTAAGATTAGAGGATATATAATAATTATTAATATTTTTAAAAGACAAATAATACATGACTGTACTAGTATTTACATGCATGTCTGAGATTTATTTGATTTGATTAAAACTTCGCGGAATTTCGTTTAAACACAAAAGAAAAATGAAATCGAAGAGAATTTATAAACACTGATACTCAGTAATATAAAACAAAGCTGGGCCGCTTAATTTTCCCGTTGAAAAATAAATCAGATGTCTGTAAATATAATTTTTGTTTATGCACTCCTTTCTTCATGATGATCAAGACATGCTCATAGCTAGTTTTGGACACTAGACAGAAACCCCCTCCCTCCAAATATTTAACCCGGAGCCTGTTTAAAACAAGTTACTAGTATCCTAATTAATTACATTTATTTACTTTCCCTTAGGTAGATATAATGTACAAAAGCAATGAATGCTACGTGAATGTTATTTCAAATATGAGTACTACGGCGACAACCATGCAAGAGAGTTTATTACGTCAGGTCATAGACTTTGACGCGAACACGTATATTGCAGAGGAGGGCGAAATGAAAATATTTCCATTTCTAATTTTTTTCTCTGTGATAACTGTTTGAAAGTTGGGGGAATTTATTTCTTGATAATTCTGCCGGAATGTAAATTAGGCAGGTCGATAGGTCAGCAGCTAAGGAGGCCTAATACGCATGCAAATCTCGTGCGCATCTGTCTCTGTGTCTGACGCTAAGAAGGCCAAATATGCATGAAAATCTCGTGCGGCTGCCTTTGTGTTTGACGTCAGTGTTCGAGGACTATTGAAATTGGCATGGAAGTCATCATGTAATTTAAATCTATTAGTCTACATTTTTAATGTCTAAGTCTACAATTTCATTTCACAATGAAATGGAAATATAAGGAATCACTGTCTAGTTTTGAGAGTATGCCAGGGACATCAACAATAGTGGGAAACATGGGATAATTTTAGCATAACGGGCTTCGCCCGTTATGCAAATTATCCCATGTTTCCCACTATTGTTGATGCCCTGGCATACTCTCAAAACTAGACAGTGATTCCTTAATACACCTCATCATATAGCCTTCAGAGCACAGGCGCTTGACGTTTTTAACCTTTCTCATTATGAATAAAAAAATTCACTTCTATAATTATATTTTAGTAGGGAATTTTTTATTCATAATGAGAAAGGTCAAAAACGTCAGGCGCCTTGCTTCAGAGGCATTAAAGGGACAACTAAGTGATTCGGGGGAGGGGGGGGGGCTGGCAAACTCTTTCGAGTAGGATTATTTATTTTTTATGTTGGTGAAGGACAATATTTATTTCCAAACATCACATTAAAGTCAACAACAATACTCTTATTCGTTCTTGTATTGAATGAAAACAATTCATAGAACCACAAGCACATTGTAAATCTATGTAAGGTCTTCTGTGTATGTTGTATTCCTTATATAATTTGCTGTTATGTAACAAGACTTTGTTTCATTGGTACTAAAACTTAATACATGTACACATACAAAACCCAAAAGCAGTTGTGATATTTATTGTTTTATATTTCCATTTCTAAATTTTTCTCTATAATAACCCTTTCAAAGTAAGCGGAGTTAATTTCCTGATAATTCTGCCGGAATGTAAATTAGGCAGGTCGATAGGTTAGCAGCTAAGGAGGCCTAATACGCATGCAACTCTCGTGCGCATCTGTCTCTGTGTCTGACGCTAAGGAGGCCAAATATGCATGTAAATCTGCCTTTGTGTTTGAGTCAGTGTGCGAGGACTAATGGAATTGGCATGAAAGTCCTCGTGTAATTCAAATCGATTAGTCTACATTCTTAATGTCTAAGTCTACAATTTTATTTCACAATGAAATGGAAATATAAGGAATCACTGTCTAGTTTTGAGAGTATGCCAGGGACATCAACAATAGTGGGAAACATGGGATAATTTTAGCATAACGGGCTTCGCCCGTTATGCAAATTATCCCATGTTTCCCACTATTGTTGATGCCCTGGCATACTCTCAAAACTAGACAGTGATTCCTTAATACACCTCATCATATAGCCTTCAGAGCACAGGCGCTTGACGTTTTTAACCTTTCTCATTATGAATAAAAAAATTCACTTCTATAATTATATTTTAGTAGGGAATTTTTTATTCATAATGAGAAAGGTCAAAAACGTCAGGCGCCTTGCTTCAGAGGCATTAAAGGGACAACTAAGTGATTCGGGGGAGGGGGGGGGGCTGGCAAACTCTTTCGAGTAGGATTATTTATTTTTTATGTTGGTGAAGGACAATATTTATTTCCAAACATCACATTAAAGTCAACAACAATACTCTTATTCGTGGCGGTAGGGGGTTAGAGACAGATTATTTATTCCCTGTCAAATCGAGGTCATATTATATACGATTCGAATTTCTTCTGTTTTTTTTTTATTTAATTTAGCTCATGATTTACATTGATCACAGAAAATATTGAAAAATCCTCCATAAATGTCTATTTCCCATTAAATGTTTATGGCTAAGAACCAAAAACAGTCACATAAGCACTGTGTATAAGGCATCTGGAGAAAAAAAAATTAATTCGAATTTCCTCTGTTTTAGCATGGTATAATATTGAACATGACGCGTTTATTTATAATAAATAATAATTATATCTTCTAGATTTTTGTTCCTGTATATATTTCTTTCTTATATTAATTCAAAAACTGCTCACCAATATAAGAAATCAGTTGTAATTTTCTACATATCAATTTTCGTTTTTTCCTCTTTTTTCCAACGAAATATTAGATAATTCATTCATAAATTTCAAAAAATTGCCTCGATGGAATTTTTCCGATTTTTCATATTACATTGTCTACATGTTGAACTTTCATAAAATACTAAAGAAAATTCTGTTGCAATTAGTTTAGGGTTTTAAAATTTTTTTGCTATTTTGACTGGACTAACGTATATAAAAGTTTACTTGCAAATTCATTTCAATGTAAATAAATATTAATAGCATTGACTAAATAAACACTCGTGTTCACCTTTCTTACATTGAAGTCACTCAACCATTTATTAATTATGCTTATTTAGGATGTCTATTTTATGCGATTTAAATTTACGCGGTTTAGTAACAGATCAGTATCCTAATTTGTCAGTATGATTGACAGAGGATAGTCACCGTTAGGGTAACCTTACAAATTTTACGCATTTAATAAGCTATCTAATGTACTTTAAAGTTTAGCATAACCTAACAAAAATGTTTATATATACTAGTTTATATAACGTTCACACACACACACACACCCTCTCACACACACACACACATATAAATATCTCCAAAATTTAAACAAGTTAAATTGATGCAAAGCATCAAATCAGCCGCAAACAAAATTTAGCATAAACAAATTTCTTTTACAATTTTCAAAGTGTCCATGAAAGGAAAGCACGTCAAGATACTAGTATTCAAAGGTGAAATAGTTGATTCATTTTTATTTTAGGCTGTCTTCAAAGCAAAATAAATAATTAGTTAAAATTAAAAAAATAGACGTTTACCCCATTTGCTTATAAATAGATTCATCGATGTAAAAAGGGCAGCAATAAATGATAAGAATTTATCAAGATGAACCAGGTGCTGATACCCTGGATCTTGGTCACGTGATAATGCCCATGGCTGTGCTGCAAGGCGCAGTACAAAATGTAGAAAAATTTCTTTGTGTTATTTGCAGCCGTAGAGCATGTTCAAAACAATTTTTACTAGTTGAAATTTTTTTCAATTTTTATACCAATCCATGCACATTTACACGTCATTTTTATCCGGAAAATCATGACGATTTCCTTTCATATCTTATACACTCCCAGGCTGGGGAGTATCTATTGTTAACTCTTTTTACATAACCATAAATTATCAATTATCTGATGAGAAATGATAAAGAAATTGAAACATAGTAGCAACAATTAATACTATATTCAAAGCAATTTTTGAAAATATTTTACTCATGGTTTTCTACTTGTTATCATTTGAGAAATATTTTCCTGACCTAATGAAAAATAAAGTCTCATTTCCCCATGTGCACTTTCTAACACAATCACAAATAGATCCTGATAATAATGTCTCAAGAATTGGATAACAATAACTGACTTCCATCGCACTCCTTGGCTTTCTTCATACCATTACCTACAAGTTGTTCTGGATATTTTTGGCTTAATAAATACAATTTTAATTCCTCCAGTCAGATATCCCTGATATTGGTATTACTCACAGTGGTGCTGCGCCTCGGTTGACAATGGTTTTCTTGGGATGAAAATTTCCAATGTTACACTCAACTGCATGCAATATTTATATAATACATTACTGAAGCAAAAATGTTTTAGTTAACAATTTACAACAATATATCATGATTCCAATGTCGTATGGTACATAAATAAGGGCCACAATTGGCCAGAATGCTAAATCTTTGACACTTTATATCTCGAAAATCGGAAATATTCTGATAAGTAAAAATGAACAAAAGATGTTCTGAACAATATGCAACCTTCCATTTTTTGCTTAATGTCCCCATTAAGGAATTGAAGGGTTGACCCATAAATATTTCTTTTGTAAATACAAGTATCTCTAAAACAAAAAGGAATCTATGACTAGTTGTTGAACAAAAAGTGTTTAAAATACTATGAGCTTTCAAATAAAATCAAGGAAAGGGGGCAGGATGCTCAAATTAGGGGCTGAGAAGAGCCAAAAGTCTTGAATTGATAACTCTTTAACAGTCAATATTTTGTCATACATTTACTCAAGCGAATATGTTTTTCTTAACATCTACAATAAGATATGATTTTTATGTGATATGTTACATAAAAAGGGGCCTCAAGGGGCCAGAATGCAAAATCTTTCATGCTTTATAGCTCAAAAGTTGGAAATATTTTGATAAGTAATTTTGAACAAAAGATGTTCAAAATAATATTCTGAACAATAACCTCTCATTTTTGCTAAACGTCCCCATTAAGGAGTTTACAGGTTGGCCCCTTAATATTTCTTTTGCGAATATCTCGGAAACGAAAAACATTTCCATATGGTTCTTGGATAAAAAATGTTCAAATTTGGAGTGCTTTAAGTTACTATGAAGAAAAAGGGACTGAGCCTCAAATAAGGGGCCGAGAGGGGCCAAAAGACCTTATTATTAATACTCTTTTAACAGTCAAAATTTGGTTATACATTAATGAAGCAACAATGTTTATCGCAACAATCTTTAACTAAATATCATGATTTTTAGGTCATATATATATGTTACATAAATAGGGGCCAGAATGCTAAATCTTTGACGCTCTATATTTCCAAAGTGGGAAATATTTTGATAAGTAATATTGAACAAAAGATGTTCACAATAATATTGTGAACCATATGCAACCTTTCATTTTTCGCTAAATGACCCCATGAAGGAGTTGATGGGTCGGCCCTGAACTATTTCTTTTGCAAATATCTCGGAAACGAAAAGAAATCTCTGTATAGTTGTTGAACAAGAAGTGTTTTAGATCTTAAGAGGTATAATATGATATGAAGAAAAAAGGGTTGCCAACTAAGGGGCCAAAAGTCAAATCTAAAAGTCTTTAATGTTCAAAATAACAATTTTTATTATTATTTTTGAAAGAAAATCTCAATTAAAATCTTATCTGATCTCATCAAGAATTGGAAGAAAGACCCATTCGTTGCTCGGAATAAGATGGTATCTAGTTATTTTACCTTTTTTTTATTCTTTACAATTTTTTTGTAGATTTCTCAAAATGGGCTTTATCGATTTCTGTCTATCTGAAGTTTGTACCCCTGATTCAATTTTTAAAACATAGGTAATCAGAGATTACAGAGCTCACCTCAACGAATGTTGTCTTTAAGTAAGGCAAAGTCACACAATTAACCAACAAGAAGTGTACATTCCAAAGATGAAAATATTTAAGCAATTTTAATCTGATTTTGAAATAGAACTACATAAAAAATTTAAACTAGTTCTTCTTCATGAAAATGTAATTAAAATCCAGCATCTGAAGCAAATTTGAGAGTTTTCATCTCTTGATGCAACATTTGTGCAAGTTTGGTTTATACAATGTTATATAAGCCTTATAGTTTTTTGGTAATAGAACTGCACCCATAACTTTTACATGGTCTATTATCTGAAAATGTATGTCGAATTCAGCATCAGAAGCAAGTCCATTAGTGTGCATCCTAAGATGTATCATCCATGCAAGTTTGCTCATTATAGGGCTCATAGTTAATTGGAAATGAAACATGCATCAAAAACTAACATTTTCACTCATCAAAAAAAAGTAGGTCAGATTCAGCATCCGAAGCAAGCCCAGTAGTATGCATCCTTATATGTATCATCCACGCAAGTTTGGTCATGAAAGAACTCATAGTTACTTGGAAATGAATCATGCACCAAAAATTTTAACCTATTCACTCAACCAGAAAAAGTAGGTCAGATTCAGCATCCGAAGCAAGCCCTGTAGTGCATCCTTAGATGTATCATCCATGCAAGTTTGGTCAACATAGGGCTTATAGTTACTTGGAAATGAAACCTGCACTAAAAACTTTAACTTGTTCACTCAACCGGAAAATGTAGGTCAGATTCAGCATCCGAAGCAAGCCCAGTAGTATGCATCCTTAGATATATCTTCCATGCAAGTTTGGTCAACACAGGGCTTATAGTTACTTGGAAATGAAACCTGCACCAAAAACTTTAACCTGTTCAACATAGGTCAACATTGGTCAACATAGGGCTTATAGTTACTTGGAAATGAAACCTGCACTAAAAATCCTTAGATATATCTTCCATGCAAGTTTGGTCAACACAGGGCTTATATTTACTTGGAAATGAAACCTGCACCAAAAACTTTAACCTGTTCACTCAACCGTAAAATGTAGGTCAGATTCAGCATCCGAAGCAAGCCTGGTAGTATGCATCCTTAGATGTATCATCCATGCAAGTTTGGTCAACATAGGGCTTATAGTTACTTTGAAATGAAACCTGCACCAAAAACTTTATAGGACATAGAAGTACTTAAAAAGAAAACTGCTCCAAAAAACTTAACCTTAACCTGGGACGCCGACACCGACGCCGAGGGTATTACATAAGCTCCCCCAACTTCGTTGAGGTGAGCTAAAAATCACTTCCGGTCGGAAGTTATCGTTTTATAACCCAATAAGAAATTGGGAAAGGTCAAGAGCTTACACGAATCAGATTCCCATCTCACCTTCCCTGACATGGGTGATGTAAACCTTAGTGCAAAAGAAGATGAGTAACAAAATAATCATTGTATCACAGTGTCTTTATTCTTAAATTAGCAAATATTAATGCGAATTAGGTCTTACTTCAATATCACACAGAATATCAACAAAATTTCGATAAATAGGATGGCAATCTTTCATTACTCTGTCAGAATGATGGTTATCAATAAGAAAATCTAAAAAAAAAATAGTAGAGCCATTTTACAGACTTATGTGTATACAGTACAAGATAGAATTATGCTTTTCTTGTTTTATATTTATTACTTGAAAGTGTACTTTTGAATGCTTTAAATGCCTAAAGTTTTATATTTGTTTGAAAAAAGAAAAAAACAACAACACAAAAGTGAAAATACAAACTAATGAATAGGTATAGAGGTATAGCAATGCTCTAATCTACAAGATATAAATTAAAGGTACTGAATTTTAAAAACATTAAAATATCTAATCTTTTAAATCTCAAAATTACACAATTTAAATCTGATTCAATCGAATTTCATAAATATCAAAGATTTAAAACAATATTAATAACCGATTTATTTCCGACTCGGAATCAAATATCAGACACAGTTAAAAGTCAATTTAACTAAAGAAATGTATCATAACAATGCTTTTGATGTTACATATATTTCAGAAACTGAAATTGAACAGTATAAAAATGATCTTGCTTAATTATCTGGTGTTTGCATTGTGCCATTTTCCAATAGATACATACAAGCAGAAGTTTTCCAAGGAATAGAAAAATAACAGATTTTGCAAATTAAGTCAAACAGCTAAGACTGGAAAATTCCATTGAGCTTTAATTCTTTACAAGCTGTGTTCTTGAAGCCCTACTGTTAACATGGTAAAGAGGCAGATATTTCAGTGAGGGTCTGTGGTTCTCTTCTGTTTCTGCATTTCCAAAAGTTTTTCCAAAGGAGAAGGGCCGGGAGAAGACCAAATAGACTAAAAAACAAGAAATTTTTAAGTCACAGATGTCAACAGAATCTTTTTATTTTTTATTTTTGAACAAGCATTTATTTCAAACCCAAAATTAAAGCAATTATATAGTCATTATAAATCTATTAATATGGTATATTTATCTCATTTGTGTGGTTGATACAAACCATATGATAAATATATTCTTCATCCAATACCAAGTGTATGCTAAAATATTAACAACACATTCTGGCTTCAAGATAGAGATAACACCTTGATAAGCCATTTTGGACCCATCCATTCCCAAGAGGTCATGATTTGAAAAGCTTGAATCTTTCCTGGCCCTTGATAAGAGGATTTAAAAAAAAATTTAATATATAGACCTATGTCAAAATTTGATCTGCCATTGTGGATCCACCCTTCCCCCAGGGGGTCATGATTTGAACAATCTTTAATCTAGATCACCTGAGCATGATTTCAAATGAGTTTCATCTTTCCAGGCCCAGTGGTTCTTGAGAAGATTTTTTAAAGATGCCATTAATTTTTCAAAAAATTCATATATCTTATCCCCTTGAAGGAAAGCGTGGCCCTTCAATTAAAAATTTGAATAGTCTTTACACAAGGATACTTTGTGGCAAGTTTAGTTGACATTGCCCCAGTGGTTCCTGAGATGATAATGTAAACAAGAGGCCCAAGGGCCTTGAATCGCTCTTCTGATAAATTGCACAATCTATCACTTCTATTTGAAGCCTCTAAGTATCCTGTATATTAAAATAAAGCCTTGAAATTCCAAAAGTGGGTCACAATGACCTATATTTTTTTAAACACTCTGAAATTCCAGAATACTCAACTGATAAAGTGTGTTGATTCTACACCCTTATCTCAAATATTGTGAAATAGTCATGAAATTCCAAAAGTAAATAACCATGATTTACTTTTTCTTTAACACATTCTGAGGACCCCATGATGCATCAACTGACAGACTGATGATTCTTAGCTTATAAGTACCTAAATTATTTTCAAAATTTCAAAAGTAGGTCACTGTGACCTACTTTTAAGTTGATGTTCTCCAAAGACCCCAGATGCATCATCTGACAAAGCTTAATGATTCTAAGCTAATTACCACTACTAGAGGTATTTAAATATAGCCATAAGTAGATCACAGTGACCTGAAATATAGCCACAAAAATTTAAAAATAGATCACTATGACTTAATTTTCGTTTGACATTCTAAAAAGACCTAAGATGCATCAATTGACAAAGATTATAGATTCAAAGTCAATTAGGACCTAATAATAAATTAATATAGCCATAAAGTTTCAAAGTAGGTCACCGTAACCTTGTTTTTGGTTGACATTTTCCAAGGACCCAAAATGCATCAACTGACAAAGTTTGATATTCTATACTCTAAGTACCTGAGACATTGAAATATAGCCACAAAATTTCAAAAGTAGGTCACTGTGACTCCTATTTGGTTGACATTATTAAAGGACCCAAAATGCATCAATTTAACAAAGTTTGATGATTCTAAGCCAATAAGTACTTGAGATTATAAAAAAGCCATAAAATTTCAGAAGTAGGTCACGTTAACCTACTTTTTGATTAACGTTCTCCAGAGATCAAAGACGCATCACTGACAAAGCATGATGATTCTAAGCCAATCATTACCAGAGATATTTTAACATTGTCATAAAATTTCAAAAGTAGGTCACCTAATTTTAGGTTGACATTCTCCAAAGCTCCAAGACAAATCACTGACAAAGCATGATGATTCTTAGCCAATAATTACTTCAGATATTTTTATATAGCCATAAATTTCAAAAAGTAAGTCACTGTGACTTTCTTTTTGGTTAACATTGTCTAAAGATCAAAAATACATACATCGACAAAGTATGGATTCCCTATTGTGACCCCATCCTACCCCCGGGGGTCATGATTTTAACAATTTAGAATTTACACCACCCCAGTATGCTTCCACACAAGTTTCAGCTTTTCTGGCCCACTGGTTCTTGAGAAAATTTTAAGGTAAGTCACACCTGAAATTTGTTAAATCAAGGATTTTTTTATTAGTATATTTTGGATAAGTACTCATAAAGTGTAACTCAAAATCACAAAGAAAATAGGGGGTACTGATCTATGGTACATTTAAGATGACCTTTTTGCACTTAAATTTCATCTCTTTGGTTAATTACTTTAACCCTTATTATATTTGATCAGATGTAAGCATGGCAATAAATATAATCTTATTTTACGTAAAATAGTTTGAATAATATTTATCATTAAACAAATCTTGCAACTTAATGCGCGAAAATTATTGTGTGACCTTCTTGCACTAAAAATTAACATATTTGGGGTATTAAAAAACTTAATAGGCAATAAAAAAATTTCTTATATCAAACTTTTTACGACTTAAGTGCTGATCAGTCACAAGTATCGAGTAGTTTAAAATAATGAAAGAAAAAGTTGGGGTCAGTGATGTTAATTTTGAAATATTTCTCAAAATATATAATTTTCAGGCAAAAAAAAGGTTTAAATTTGATCTTGACTTCTTTAATATATTTTCATTTTTTGGAAAAGTTTGTTGAGGGAAGGTGTTAAACTTAGTCTAAAATTATAAATTAAGACCTATATCAAATATTTTTAGCAATATCAAAACGGAAAATATTCTCCGAGTAAAAGTATGTGAGGCTAAATTTCCATTACATTAACTTTTATAAATGTGCAGATTGGCAGAATTTTCTGCTAAATATCCTTCCACCAAAAGAAATAGTCCCTCATAAATCTTGCTTCTTTGTAGATTTTTGAGCAGTTTTTTCATTGAATGTTAAAAAATTTACATTGTTGAATTTAATAATATGTTATAAAAATTGAATTTTAACAAGCAGTTTTGAAGTAAAAGCTTCTGCGTGAATTTTTCTAAAAAGCTGACGAGTGACTTACCTTAAAAGATTTTTTCTATATATTTCTACGTAAAACTTGGATTCCATATTGTGACCCCATCCTACCCCCGGGGGTCATGATTTTAACAATTTAGAATTTACACTACCCCAGGATGCTTCCACATAAGTTTCTGCTTTTCAAACCCACTGGTTCTTGATAAGAATAATTTTAAAGATTTTTCCTATATACTTTCATGTAAAACTTGGATTCCCTATTGTGACCCCATCCTTCCCTCGGGGGTCATGATTTGAACAATTTAGAATTTACACTACCCCAGGATGCTTCCACATAATTAAGTTTCAGCTTTCTGGCTCACTGATTCTCGAGAAGATTTTTTAATGACCCCACCCTATTTTTGTCTTAATTTTCTTGATTATCTCCCCTTAGAAGGAGACTTGGCTCTTTATTTTACCAATTTAAACTCCAAATTGTCCAAAGATGCTTTGTACCAAGTTTGGTTAAAATTGGCCCAGTGGTTCTCGAGAAGAAGTTGAAAATGTGAAAATTTACATACAAACGGATGGACGGACTATGGACAAAGCTCACTTGAGTCTTCGGCTCAGGTGAGCTAAAAAGTAGGTCAAGATGACCTACTTTAAAATTTACATTGTTTGAGAATACAAGATGCATCAACTGACAAAGTTTGATGATCATAGGACTTAAAGTGTCCAAAATATGCCTCCAAATCAATTTGAAAACTAATGCCTGCTAAATTCAAAAAGTAGGTCACTATATAATGACTTACTTTTGAGTTAACATAATATGACATCCTATGACGCATCAACTTAAAAGATTTGATGACCCTAGTCTTTATAGTTGGCAAAATATCAAGGTTCTTGAGTTATTGTCCATATCACACACACAGCACAAATGGTCTTAGCATTAGCTCTTTAATGAAGCCTTTGGCTCCGAAGAGCTAAAAATTTATGACGACAGACAATGGACAAATTTTGATCAGAAAAGCTCATTTGAGTCTTTGGCTCAGGTGAGCTAAAAAAGAATAATCTTAACCAACAAAAAAAAAGAATAATCTTAACCAACAGAATCATTAGAATGGAAGGCTTTCAATGTTTCCTCATTGTACAATTACATCATTACTAGAAATCTATCAGTATTTTAATAATATTTATTGTAATCAATATGCATTCAATACATATGGATTACAGGTGACTTGTGGCTCCAACTCTGATCTTTCTAAGTTCTCCATCTCTTGAAGTGAACCTCAGGTCCTGATTTTTTTCCTCTATATAAAGAGAAATTTACTTCTGAACTCACAAACTTCTGATCACCCAAAGTTCTCTATCTCTCGAACCACGACCTGGGCCCCATTACCATGGTTTTACATATTCATTATTTTTTACTCTCTATCTCTCAAAGTTTAGACTGTGCATGTAAAAACATCAATCCAAAGTAAAATTATTGCAGCTTGGATGTACCTGGAAAGCAGTGAACGCCTGGGCGGGCAATGAGGTGTTTATTAGGTGTTTACATAGATGACACTTAACCTGTGGAGTGTTGATATAGTTAATAGGTTATAAATAATTTGCTTTACAACATATTTTGACTGGACAGCAAGACAATAATTTATAAAAAATAATTTGGCTATGTGTCAATAGTTTTTCATAGACTATGAACTTTTATTAGAGCTCGATTCTACATAAACAAAGTATGACAAACATTGCATAAGACACCTATCCCAAGAATCAAATAAGACTTAACCACAGGCCTTGGGATCGCTAAAAAATGGGTGTGTAAAAAAAGATAAAGGTATGAAACTTTTAGTCCGGGTACCCAGTTTCGCTAATAAATATTTTTCAATCAAATGACTTAAAATTTTACTTCTTATTTAAATCTATTCATAGATATACAATCTTCATTTCTACCAAAGCTCATTCCTAAATTCCATATAGTTCTCAAGATAATCTGATATCAATTCCAAAAATGACCTACTTTTTTTTTACTCGAAGTTAGCTTGGGCCCCTGATCATTCACATGTAAACAAATGGTGTTTGAAGTGCAGCAAACAGTTGCATAGTATTTGCAAAATCTTTCAACATTTTAAACTTGATTTCTTACTCCAGATTTTAAGGTTAAGTCTGTAATAATTTCTTTCGCAAGAAATTAAGGTAGGATTCTTCTCACACAAAACTGAATTTCTTGTATTTAAAAATCAATGAAATTTTCACAGAATAAAGATTTAGAAGGTAATATTACTAAGTGATGGTATAAATTTGACCATTTTTTCAAGGTCAGGTCAAGGTCATTACATTTTTCTTGGACATTAAGATTAAAAATGTTTTGTAAATTTTTTTAAAGGATATTTACTGTAAGTTATTTTTACATGCACCCTATATTTGAATTTTCTTACTTTCACATATGGTAAAAAAGTCATATAGAGATACAAAATAATACAAATACAAAAAGTTTTGACCATTTACTAAGAGAGTAAAAACACTTTCTATGGATTTGGCCCATATCTGTACTTTAGCTTGGAAGCTTTTAAAAGCTATCATAATTGTATTTTGTTTGGAAAATCATATTTATTTAATATACCGTAAAAGTAGAAATTTTAGCGAGGATTTAATTTTGGCATTATTAGCGAAGGTGATGAGATCGCTAAAATTACATATCGCTAAAAATTTATTGCGTTTTATTTGTAATAGGTTCTTTAATGATCTTTTAAAATCGCTAAAATTGCATTTCGCTAAAAATAAAATACCAGTTTTTATAGACAAATCGCTAAATTTGCGTCTCGCTAAAATTTCCACTTATACGGTATTTTAAAACTTTAGTCCCTTATCATTAATTTAGCTAAGAATTGAAAAATTCTTCAAGACTTTGATTGTGTAAAAATTACAACTATTATATTCTTTCTATAATAATTTTGAGAGGCAGAAAAAAAGAGATTTTCATACGTCACCATTCCGCAAAAAAAATATATTCCCAGCTAGTTTTCGAACACAATTTACCATTTCTATTTAAAGTTTTAAAATTGTGTTGAGGAGAGAAAAATATTGTCTTTTTAATCTCTTTCACCTAAATATATAGACATATAAGCAAATATACATTGAATATTTTATCTACTCAGACACCAGAGAAGAATCCTACCTTTATTTGAAAACGTCTACATCAACAACTGCAACACAATGTTGATTATGAATGTAAAAGAAGCTATGGTTAAACCAATTTTTCCCGGAATGTAGAACATACTTTTCGATTTTAAAAACAATTGTGAACAACTGTTTATATGATCAAATTATAGAAAAATCTTGTAAAGCTCGATTGCAAATGAGCAAATATGCTTTGAGTATAGAATAAATTCAGGGGAAAATTTGTCCCGTCATTCCCCCATAATAATTAGTGTAGCTTTTCAAAGGCCCAAGCTGATGTCGAGTAAAAAAATTAATGTCAACTTTAGAATTGATTTCAGAAATTTATTTCGAGAAGTAGAGGGAATTGCGGAATGAACTTTGGTAGTAATGAAGATAAGAAGATATTAATATTGATACTTTAAGAAATTGTTTTATTTATTCAAAATATGATCATTGATGTTGAAATCAAATGCATTACCTGTAAAATACCAGAAACGTTTACAATAGACTAGAGTCAGCAGTCCTTCTATTGTACCAGTTTGTCTCTAATATATGCATTGAAACATGCCATGATTTATCAACATGTACTTCTGGTATCTATAATTATAGTAGAACATTGATAATCATAACTGAAAATTCCTGATTTTATTCAATTTCTATCTCTTGAACCCCTTGATCTCTCCAACTTTTCTTGTGGCCCTTTGAACTTCGAGAGATGGAAAGTCACCTGTATAATATTTGAATTTTTTAAAGTGTTACTTGGATTTTAGACTAAGGTTTGAAAGGTTGATGAAGAGAGAAAGGAACTCACCTGTAATGGTCCAGGAAAATAGGGTCCTGGTCCTGAAGCAGCAGTTTGTTCTGCAAGAGAAGCAGTCTTCTGAGTTTTATCATGCCACATTTCCCCAGTGGGACCAAATCTTAGACTCATATCAATTCCTTGTGGAAGTTTTGGGTCCATTACATCAGACTGTGGTGAATTTCCTACACTGTTTGATTCTTCAGAGAAAGGAGATGAGCCAGTATCTTTAATGTACAAAACTTACTTTACCTTAGAGGTCTGTATTTGTTCAATTTATTTAAAATGACCATTTGAAAGACTGGTTGTCACAAACCTACAGCAAACATAGCTACAGTACCTGCATCATAATTCTTTACAGGCTATGACACAATACATTAGAAAAGTGTAAACCAACTTTTATTCGCATGCAAGAAATTTTTGCGAAGTTCGCCAGAGCCTCGTCATCGCGAATATTTCTCGCCGCGAACCGGTCCTTAAAGTGTGCGTGTCTATTAACAACAGATTCAAAAAAGCTTGCTCGCGAAAATTAATCGTCGCGAACCTGTTCATCCCTGGTAAATCGCGAAATAAAGTTGTCGCGAATAAAAGTTGGTTTACAGTATATGCAACCGGATAAATGCATAATACAATATGATACACCCACCATACAATAGGATACACATGTGATAGGATAAATGCATACATGTTAACTCTACCGATTTAGGCGAGAGTCTACCGCTTTTTTACTCCATCTCCCGCCTACCGATTTTATTTGTAAATCTACCGCTTTTTTACAAAAGTTTTGTCTAAAGTATTTTTGGTTCGCTTGGGTATCCATTTTTGAAGCCATTCGTCATGAAATCTCGTAAGATATCGCGTGATTTAACCCGGAATCATACAAACGCTTTTTTTGTACCAATGTGTACATAGATTTCAAGCACGTATGTGACAACGACAACTACACAAAAACCAGTGATTACATTGGTTACGATAAATTTCGTTGACATTACTGCCATGAAAAAGGAGATAGGGTATTTAAGAATTGGATGAAAACTTTTGACATCGTCTATAAAAGCACATGAGCTCGCAATTTTATCAATAAAGTCAATAGAAATCACTCGATTGACCAAGCCATGAGGCACATCTCTACTTTCGGGAAATCCGATTTTTTTAACGAAACATAGGGACTAGTTTTAGATCTAGATTAAACTTTGTCATCATTTGTTGTGTTTAACAATTGAATGAACATTCAGAATTATTTCTTCTAGTTTATATCAGCAAAGATCAATCTTCAAAAGTCTAAGCTATGTAGCCAATCAAAACAAAATGAAATCCATAAAAATATTTGAATATGTATAATTCATGTAAAACTTAATGTGTTTCTGTTTATTTCTTTACAATAGATATATAAGATTAATTATTGTATTTTCATTTAAGGCCATACATGTATATTACATGCAATATATCTTCATAAATCCAAGCGTAAAAGAACGCGCGCAAATACTACCGCTTTTGTGGTCAGAATCTCCCTATTTTTCATCACAATAGGTTAACATGTATGATAAATGCAAAATATGATAAACCCAAGACACCAAGAGGAGTTAAGAAAAATTATGTTTCAAAATAAAGAATGTTTTTGACAAGATAAATAGATTCTTTGTTTGATATCATAGTGCAACTGTATAGTTGTTTTTAATTTAAAAACTTAAAAAGCTGCAAATCTTTATGATAAGACATTATTAAAAATTTATTGTACTGTCCCTGAAACGTTCTACTTTCCCATTTTTCCGTTCACTCACCATTCGTTCAGCGTTTGTTCAGCATTTGTTCAGCGTGCGTTCACCATTCGCTCTCCGTTCACAGTTTACCGTGCGCTCGCTTTCACCATTCACAAAACATTCACCGTTCACTCTTCTTTCCATTTACTTTGCGTTCACCTTGCGTTCACTGTTCACTTATCGTTCAGTCTTCATTGTCATTTGGAACTCAGGATAGAAAGGACTATCTTTTTGATGTTTAGGATTTACACGTTTTTAATTAAATTAAATAACTAAGATATCATGTTTTAAAAATAATTATTTCATTGCAAAAAGTATCTACTATATTTATATTTCTATTATCATAACTTAGCTGTTACTTTATCCATGAAATTTCCCTAGAAAATAATCCGTTAAGTACTTACTTTTATGTATACTTACATTTATGTAAAACAATGCTAAAATATTAAATTTAAAGCAATATTAGCTGCAACTTTGATGTCGGATTTTTTTTTCTTCAAATTTGTAAATAACTATTTCAATGGCAGAAAAAAAAACGTTGATAAACATTTGTTGTTCAAATTTGTGATGAAAGAACTATTTTTAAGCTTCTATTGAATCAAAATTACATTATTGTCGTCCTGTATAATAATGATTTCTTATATAAATCTTTTACAGTATATTTGACCGTATTTAGAAGTCTTTTTTTCTGCTTTATTTTAGTCTAATTGGTCATAAAGGTTTAAGCTATAAATACATATTTATCATAATAACACAATTTTACAGCAAAATAAAATTTTCAAAAATGCAGCTCATATTAATGCTTTAAATAAGGACAATGTACCAATGCTTCATGGGGCAACATTTTGTTGTAATGTAAGAGACAACTTATCGTTAATGGATAGATAATTCAAGTCTTTTACAAGACAAGAATACACACACAAAAAAAAATATTTCTAACACGTATTTAAAAAAAATGCACGAAAAACATATTAGAACTACATGTAGAGAATTATGAACAGTACTGCAGATATTCAGTCAATTAAATATCTTCAGAGCTAATTAAATTGATAGTGTGATTTTAAATTTGAAAAAAGACCAACTGTTTATAATGTAATATCTTAGAATTTTTTTCTACTTTATGTTAAATCTATTATTAGAGAGGGAAAATTCCTTCCTTCACCGTAACGAAATATATGTTTGATTAAGAGAACATAAGAAAATCAGTCTTAAAACGAACATCAAAACAGTCATTAAACTAGATGCTGTCTTGAGACAGTAATACCCACACTAAGGTGTTTGCCTCTAAATACACGCTCCTACATTTTGGGCGACTTTCCAAGGAAAAAGTCAAAATAATTCTATAATTTACATGTATTTATCAAATTGAGTATGAAATTCTCAGACCCTGTGACCTATAACTCAGAACCTCTTATATTTATTTTACATGCTTAATTCATTATATACCAGTTTGAATTCTATTAATGATGTAAATTAGATTTTGATAAATGTTTTGCTCATAATAGGACCTTTTTAAATTTACTAATCCCCCCCCCCTCGACACCACAGTCTGACATACAAATGTACATATTTCTATATGAATTGGGTAAAATTGGCCCTGCAGTGGTTCTAGTGAAGTTAAAAATGCAAAAAGTTTTCAGACAAACAGATGGACGACACGTCACAACAGACGTTATATGATAAGGAAACCAGAAAAGCTCAAATGAGTGTTTTGAAAGGGTTACAATATAGTTGCAGTATTTGAAAAGCTGTTTTTTTCATGCAGAGACATGCATGACCAACATATTCATGTTTTATATTTTCTTTAGTAATTTGTTTGTTTGTTGTGAATACATCTCTCTCAGGAATTTTTCCCTCATATGGAGACACCATCAAATAATAATGAAGACAAGATGTGTTTGTGAAACACTGATGTCCCTGTATGGAAGCCTATGGCGAAGGTTGAAGTTTCTCAAATATATGTCAAACTCAAAGGTCAAGGTCAAAGGGTTCAAATTGTTGGTATCAGAAGAAAGTCTTGTCACAAGGAATGCACATGTGAAATAAGTAATCCCTAGTAATTCCTGTTCAAAAGTTAATTGCCAAGGTTAATTTTTTTTTAAGTGGTTCAAACTCTAGGGTCAAGGTCAAACATATTTATACCTGTTGACAGTTCACAATGAATACACATGTTAAGCATGAAAGCCCTAGCACCTACTGATCAAAATTTAGGCCAAGTTTAAAGTT
>PRKT01000941.1:26021-58521 GCA_003671525.1 Saccostrea glomerata
AAGACTATATACTGAAGCAAATAAAAAATGACTTTGGACATCCTCCCCCTAACATAAAAAACATTGACCCCACTATCATTGTTTTTATTTTGTTTATTTGTTTTCAGTTTTTTTTCTCCTGCTTGTCAGGAAATTCTTGGCTGGAATTTTTTGACTGAGATGTGAACCCCCCTCCCTACTCCCGAAAAAAAATTCTGGATCCGCACCAGTATTGGCAGCAACTGAATGTCACATCGACAACGGGAGATAACTTCACAATATGAAATTCGTCTAGTGTGGCATGCGATGATCTTTGACCCTTTTTTAACTTTAACCTAATCGTTTGGGTTTATTTCACCCCCCACTATACTTAAACTTGTACTTACCGACTGCCATAGGCCTTGTAAACTTCATGAAATATAATCCAATTATAACACAAAATGAATTAATCCAATGCACACCAGACTGCGGTAATAATGCTATTCCATTCGGCAAACCTTCGTCGATTCCGTCACCTTATCAGATGAAGTGGGAATCAGCCGAGGTGTGCCAAATGGTGTTTAATCTAACAAGAGGCCCAAGGGCCTTGAATCGCTCTTCTGATAAATTGTACAATCTATCACTTCTATTAGAAGCCTCCAACTCTATTAGTATAATAAGACCCAAAATGCATCAACTTACAAAGTTTGATAATATTAAGCCAGTTAAGACTGATCAGAAGATATTATAATATAATTATAATATACCATAAGTAGGTCACAGTGACCTACATTTTTATTGAAATTTTCTGAGGACTCAAGATACATTAACTGACAAAGACTGATGATTCTAATTAAATGAGTACCTGAGATATTCAAAAGGAGGTTACCATGACCTACTTTTTGGTCAACATTCTCTGAAAACCCAAGATGCATCATCTGACAAAGTTTGACAATTCTAAGCCAATTAATACCAGAGATAATTAAATATAGCCATCAAATGTCAAAAGCAGGTCATGGTGACCTACTTTTTGGTCGACATTATCCAAAAACTCATAATGCCTTAACTGACAAAATTTGATGATTCTAAGCCAATAAGTACCTGAGATATTCAAAAGTAGGTCACTGTGACCTACTTCTTGTTGGACATTCAATGAAACCCTAAGATGCCTCAACTGACAAAGTTTGATGATTCTGAGCCAATAAGTACCAGTTATATAATTAAATATAACCATAAAATGTCAAAAGTAGGTCAAAATGACCAACTTTTTGGTCGACGTTCTCCGAAAACCCAAGATGCCTAAACTGACAAAGTTTGATGATTCTAAGCTGATACATACCTGAGATATTCAAAAGTAGGTCATCATGACCTACTTTTTGGTCGACATTATCCGAAAACCCGAGATGCCTCAACTGACAAAGTTTAATGATTCTTAACCAATAAGTGCCTGAGATACTCAAATATAGCCATAAAATGTCAAAAGTAGGTCACTGTGACCTACTTTCTGGTCGACAATCTCTGAAAACCCAAGATTCACCACTTGTACAAGGCTTGCGCGTCATAAGGTCAATCTGAGGTCAGGGGTAAAACAACCAGCGCTGCAGTGTAAACAATGCTAGACCGAGAGTATGTAAATCCCTGGTATTAGACTCGATTAGATAATTTAGGCACAATTATTTAATTTAGATAAATTGATTATTTCACTAATTACTTATTTGAGGAAGAAAATAATTAATAATCAGGGTTTTAAGACAGGAAACCTCAAAGTATATCCCGTTTCCAATTTGCTCGGTGTTTTATTTTCTATGTGCAAAAGGTTTATATTATGTCAGATCAGGTTGTATTTTCTTGCAAGGACATAGTTGATATATTCAATACAAGTTCAACAGTTGCATGTATTAAAATTTTCAATGTTTACAAAGACATGTGCTGATGAAAACAGCTGTGTCATTTGACTATTTTGAAATATCGACAGGACTGAATGCAATATCAGCACGCAATATAATGGTATCAGCGTTTTGTCAGTTCTTTAATTTAACTGTTTTGACATCACACTGCTGCTGTTAATTTGCCCAAAGCACTGAATGTAATCAATGATTGCAATTGAATCAGCAGAGGAAAGTGCAGTATTCTTACATTGGTCTATAACTGTGCTGTGAAAAAATTATCAACATGTACAGTTGGTACTTTTACCCAGGGTAATTACCTATGCTTTGATTGTACATGTATAAATACAGTGAAACCTATCTAATCCGACAATCACATGCACTGGGAGATGAATTTTCAGTCAGAATAGAAAGGATGTCAGATTGAAAGTGTAAAATAACATTAAAATTAGTAAAATGGGAAGAAATGTTAGATAAGAATTTACAGTGTGATTGATTTCACACGTGTTGGATTAGACAGTTTTCAATGTAGATGCATTTATAAGCTGTGACCACTTCTAAGATATTTACAGTAGGCCCCTATGCAGTATACTAGTATGTTATTATCAATTTCAGTTAAGTGTACAGTTTAGCATTACGTCACATTTTATGATAACAGCTGCATTCAAGCTAAAGAGTACACGCCTCCTAGCCGGAAGCTTTACGACTGGAACCCTAATCCCTGATTGGTTTCTCCTGCAGCAGACTATTTCCATGTCAATGTTGATAATATGAGTTGACCAGTCACACCTAAGCAGGGCGTGAATTAGTTACGTTGGGTGCATCTGTCGAAAAAGATTGTGACGCAATGCAAAACTGCACGCTTGACTGAAATTAATAATAAATGTGGGATGTGTTTATGATGAACAGAGGGAGATGAGGATTCCAACTTTCTGTGCAAGTGTAATTGTGGATGTAACAATGAATCAGATGTAGAAAACTTCAAAAGTTTTATAGTGAAACTTTTATACCTCACATTGTTTAAGAGCTATTGTAAAAATAAATTTTTGGACATGTAACGATGTTGACCTTTGACAAAAGATTTAAGTCAGATATTATAGACAAATCGCTAAATTTGCGTCTCGCTAAAATTTCCACTTATACGGTATTTTAAAACTTTAGTCCCTTATCATTAATTTAGCTAAGAATTGAAAAATTCTTCAAGACTTTGATTGTGTAAAAATTACAACTATTATATTCTTTCTATAATAATTTTGAGAGGCAGAAAAAAAGAGATTTTCATACGTCACCATTCCGCAAAAAAAATATATTCCCAGCTAGTTTTCGAACACAATTTACCATTTCTATTTAAAGTTTTAAAATTGTGTTGAGGAGAGAAAAATATTGTCTTTTTAATCTCTTTCACCTAAATATATAGACATATAAGCAAATATACATTGAATATTTTATCTACTCAGACACCAGAGAAGAATCCTACCTTTATTTGAAAACGTCTACATCAACAACTGCAACACAATGTTGATTATGAATGTAAAAGAAGCTATGGTTAAACCAATTTTTCCCGGAATGTAGAACATACTTTTCGATTTTAAAAACAATTGTGAACAACTGTTTATATGATCAAATTATAGAAAAATCTTGTAAAGCTCGATTGCAAATGAGCAAATATGCTTTGAGTATAGAATAAATTCAGGGGAAAATTTGTCCCGTCATTCCCCCATAATAATTAGTGTAGCTTTTCAAAGGCCCAAGCTGATGTCGAGTAAAAAAATTAATGTCAACTTTAGAATTGATTTCAGAAATTTATTTCGAGAAGTAGAGGGAATTGCGGAATGAACTTTGGTAGTAATGAAGATAAGAAGATATTAATATTGATACTTTAAGAAATTGTTTTATTTATTCAAAATATGATCATTGATGTTGAAATCAAATGCATTACCTGTAAAATACCAGAAACGTTTACAATAGACTAGAGTCAGCAGTCCTTCTATTGTACCAGTTTGTCTCTAATATATGCATTGAAACATGCCATGATTTATCAACATGTACTTCTGGTATCTATAATTATAGTAGAACATTGATAATCATAACTGAAAATTCCTGATTTTATTCAATTTCTATCTCTTGAACCCCTTGATCTCTCCAACTTTTCTTGTGGCCCTTTGAACTTCGAGAGATGGAAAGTCACCTGTATAATATTTGAATTTTTTAAAGTGTTACTTGGATTTTAGACTAAGGTTTGAAAGGTTGATGAAGAGAGAAAGGAACTCACCTGTAATGGTCCAGGAAAATAGGGTCCTGGTCCTGAAGCAGCAGTTTGTTCTGCAAGAGAAGCAGTCTTCTGAGTTTTATCATGCCACATTTCCCCAGTGGGACCAAATCTTAGACTCATATCAATTCCTTGTGGAAGTTTTGGGTCCATTACATCAGACTGTGGTGAATTTCCTACACTGTTTGATTCTTCAGAGAAAGGAGATGAGCCAGTATCTTTAATGTACAAAACTTACTTTACCTTAGAGGTCTGTATTTGTTCAATTTATTTAAAATGACCATTTGAAAGACTGGTTGTCACAAACCTACAGCAAACATAGCTACAGTACCTGCATCATAATTCTTTACAGGCTATGACACAATACATTAGAAAAGTGTAAACCAACTTTTATTCGCATGCAAGAAATTTTTGCGAAGTTCGCCAGAGCCTCGTCATCGCGAATATTTCTCGCCGCGAACCGGTCCTTAAAGTGTGCGTGTCTATTAACAACAGATTCAAAAAAGCTTGCTCGCGAAAATTAATCGTCGCGAACCTGTTCATCCCTGGTAAATCGCGAAATAAAGTTGTCGCGAATAAAAGTTGGTTTACAGTATATGCAACCGGATAAATGCATAATACAATATGATACACCCACCATACAATAGGATACACATGTGATAGGATAAATGCATACATGTTAACTCTACCGATTTAGGCGAGAGTCTACCGCTTTTTTACTCCATCTCCCGCCTACCGATTTTATTTGTAAATCTACCGCTTTTTTACAAAAGTTTTGTCTAAAGTATTTTTGGTTCGCTTGGGTATCCATTTTTGAAGCCATTCGTCATGAAATCTTAAATTGGGAGTTGAAAAGTTATGCAAAATGCACAATGACTTACACATCATCAAGTGCTAATTATGTGAAAATACTAATACCTGTTTCTGTTTTATAAAAATGACTACAAGTATTACATCACATGAATATTGAAGGGATAATTATTATTACATGATTATAACAATTATTTAGTGGTTTCTGCATTTAAAGAAGACAAAAATCTTGTATCTAAAATATCTTGGCAAAAGAAACTGTCTTCATTACTACAAAAATTAAATATTAGGTCCTTGGAAATATCTCACATAACTTTTTGAAAAATAAATTACCGGTATAAGAGCATTACCAAAACAAGATATATGAACAACTGAAAAATGTTAGCAAATCAGACTCTTGAAAGTTAGCATTCTATAGCAAAATTGTGAATCAAGATGAATACAAACTGCATACTAGTTATTTAAAACTACCTCTGAAAAAAAGTTGTAGATCTTTATTAACAAAATTAAGGATCAGTGCCCACCCAATGTATATTGAAAGGGGTAGATACTGTAAACCTATTATTCCTAGAGAAAAACGTTTATGTTATTCATGTAAATTGTTTGTTCAAGACGAAAAACATTTTATTCTTTAT
The DNA here is from genome assembly GCA_003671525.1 of Saccostrea glomerata. NCBI lineage: Eukaryota > Metazoa > Mollusca > Bivalvia > Ostreida > Ostreidae > Saccostrea > Saccostrea glomerata. The sequence continues at coordinate 31,580 of PRKT01000941.1, forward strand.
TGTCCAAAGTATGATCAATATAGATGCAATTATAATGATTTATTTAATGTAAACACATATACTAGTGATAACCCCATTAGAAAAATTGTCAATCCTACAAATATTTCAACGGTGTGTTCCCGTTTTGCACACTTTTGTAATTAGGTATAGAACAATAAGTGTGAAGTATGTTTTGATAGCAATCAAGTCTGATTTTTGGTTTGGATTTACCTGGATTTACCTGTGCATACCTTATTTAGCTAGATGTATTCTAAAAAAGTTTAATACAATTTTATAAGCATTTTATTAAAATTCTATATATATTTATGGGAAAAATTTGATTTTATTGAATATTTTGTAAAATAAATTATATAAATTTATTATTTAGGTCCAATTTCTTAAGAGAAGGATACCTTTCAATCTTTTTACTCTTCAATCTTGATAAAATTCTAAATGAATTAAAGATACACCAAATAAAAAAAATAGAGAATAAAAATTAATTTGAAAATAATGCCCAAGCCCAGAAGGTCTTAAGATCATCAGATAATTTTTACATCAGTGACTACATTAAATACATAAACTTTGTATTTATTCTCTTATTTTTTCACTATAAGTTCACCTTTCACCTACTTACTAGGTATGGGATAGACTATAGCAATTAAGTGATTATCTCACCTGGTCTAATTCCCATTTTTCACGCTTTTTGTCTCGCCTGCGACGAATGTCGCGAAGCGAGACATAGCGACCATAGATTCCGTCGTCGTCGTCGTCGTCGTCGGCGTCCAACTTTTGGTTAACCCAAATGTCAAAGTTTTATAAACTGCAATAACTTTCTCAAATTTTATTCAGTCTCGCCCAAAATGTAGGAGCGTGTATTTAGAGGCAAACACCTTAGTGTGGGTATTACTGTCTCAAGACAGCATCTAGTTTAATGACTGTTTTGATGTTCGTTTTAAGACTGATTTTCTTATGTTCTCTTAATCAAACATATATTTCGTTACGGTGAAGGAAGGAATTTTCCCTCTCTAATAATAGATTTAACATAAAGTAGAAAAAAATTCTAAGATATTACATTATAAACAGTTGGTCTTTTTTCAAATTTAAAATCACACTATCAATTTAATTAGCTCTGAAGATATTTAATTGACTGAATATCTGCAGTACTGTTCATAATTCTCTACATGTAGTTCTAATATGTTTTTCGTGCATTTTTTTTAAATACGTGTTAGAAATATTTTTTTTTGTGTGTGTATTCTTGTCTTGTAAAAGACTTGAATTATCTATCCATTAACGATAAGTTGTCTCTTACATTACAACAAAATGTTGCCCCATGAAGCATTGGTACATTGTCCTTATTTAAAGCATTAATATGAGCTGCATTTTTGAAAATTTTATTTTGCTGTAAAATTGTGTTATTATGATAAATATGTATTTATAGCTTAAACCTTTATGACCAATTAGACTAAAATAAAGCAGAAAAAAAGACTTCTAAATACGGTCAAATATACTGTAAAAGATTTATATAAGAAATCATTATTATACAGGACGACAATAATGTAATTTTGATTCAATAGAAGCTTAAAAATAGTTCTTTCATCACAAATTTGAACAACAAATGTTTATCAACGTTTTTTTTTCTGCCATTGAAATAGTTATTTACAAATTTGAAGAAAAAAAAATCCGACATCAAAGTTGCAGCTAATATTGCTTTAAATTTAATATTTTAGCATTGTTTTACATAAATGTAAGTATACATAAAAGTAAGTACTTAACGGATTATTTTCTAGGGAAATTTCATGGATAAAGTAACAGCTAAGTTATGATAATAGAAATATAAATATAGTAGATACTTTTTGCAATGAAATAATTATTTTTAAAACATGATATCTTAGTTATTTAATTTAATTAAAAACGTGTAAATCCTAAACATCAAAAAGATAGTCCTTTCTATCCTGAGTTCCAAATGACAATGAAGACTGAACGATAAGTGAACAGTGAACGCAAGGTGAACGCAAAGTAAATGGAAAGAAGAGTGAACGGTGAATGTTTTGTGAATGGTGAAAGCGAGCGCACGGTAAACTGTGAACGGAGAGCGAATGGTGAACGCACGCTGAACAAATGCTGAACAAACGCTGAACGAATGGTGAGTGAACGGAAAAATGGGAAAGTAGAACGTTTCAGGGACAGTACAATAAATTTTTAATAATGTCTTATCATAAAGATTTGCAGCTTTTTAAGTTTTTAAATTAAAAACAACTATACAGTTGCACTATGATATCAAACAAAGAATCTATTTATCTTGTCAAAAACATTCTTTATTTTGAAACATAATTTTTCTTAACTCCTCTTGGTGTCTTGGGTTTATCATATTTTGCATTTATCATACATGTTAACCTATTGTGATGAAAAATAGGGAGATTCTGACCACAAAAGCGGTAGTATTTGCGCGCGTTCTTTTACGCTTGGATTTATGAAGATATATTGCATGTAATATACATGTATGGCCTTAAATGAAAATACAATAATTAATCTTATATATCTATTGTAAAGAAATAAACAGAAACACATTAAGTTTTACATGAATTATACATATTCAAATATTTTTATGGATTTCATTTTGTTTTGATTGGCTACATAGCTTAGACTTTTGAAGATTGATCTTTGCTGATATAAACTAGAAGAAATAATTCTGAATGTTCATTCAATTGTTAAACACAACAAATGATGACAAAGTTTAATCTAGATCTAAAACTAGTCCCTATGTTTCGTTAAAAAAATCGGATTTCCCGAAAGTAGAGATGTGCCTCATGGCTTGGTCAATCGAGTGATTTCTATTGACTTTATTGATAAAATTGCGAGCTCATGTGCTTTTATAGACGATGTCAAAAGTTTTCATCCAATTCTTAAATACCCTATCTCCTTTTTCATGGCAGTAATGTCAACGAAATTTATCGTAACCAATGTAATCACTGGTTTTTGTGTAGTTGTCGTTGTCACATACGTGCTTGAAATCTATGTACACATTGGTACAAAAAAAGCGTTTGTATGATTCCGGGTTAAATCACGCGTTCTACCAATGTTTCAATTCATTTTAAAGGCCGTATATCTGATAAAAAACGCAACAAAAGAGATTATGTATATTCAAATGGTTTATTTCATTTATTCATTATCGGTCAGTTTTAAAAATGTGATCAATTATGAACATTGATCAGCCAACAAGCGTAAGAAAGCTTGGTTGACACTAAATTTAGATTCAACACACTTTTGGTAAAACACATTTATTTATTTATTATCAATGTACAACTCAACGTGAACAAAAAAAGAAAATGATTGAGAATGGTTTCCTGTTGCTGTGTAATGTACTTTGTGAAATTAACAAACTTCGAGTCATCGCTCAGGTAAGTGCGCTGGAGTGTGACTAATCCCCCTCAGTCAAGCCATTGTGTATAGATAAGCGACAGTGCATGGGCCACAGGTGTTAACAGCCATTATCTTTTGTTTTGTTGATTGTCTCAAGAGTGAAAAAGGTGTGAAAAAAATATTACGGACGAAAATTTTCTATTATAGTAACCGAAGTATACACTTTTACCTATGATAATAACGTAAGAAATTAACATTGAATTATTAAGAAATGGTTTTGTGTTTTGAATATCTATTATAAAAAATGGAGTATGATATTAAACCGGTGTGATAATAAGCGGCTTGTACTGTACTAATCAAAGAAATTAAGAGGCCTATTTTTGAAGCTAAAACGGAGTATGATATTAAACCAGTGTGATAATAAGCGGCTTGTACTGTATAAGTAGATAAATTTTGTATTTATGCTACATGCGTTCGGTAACAAATACACGTTTTACGGCAATGTCGTGTTATTAAAATATCGATTTAAAACATATATATGTGCAGAAAAAAATTGCTGTTATTATCTATTTATCTTTTGTTTATTATTTTAGCACCCGAAATTAGAATTATAGAATAATAGAATAATTTCAATGCAAGAAAAAGATCGGAGGCATTCTGAATAAATTGTTCATCTTGTGTTCACCGTTCACTTTGCGCTCATGTTTGTGCTCTGTTTTTGTTCCGGGTTCACTCATTGTTTACCGTTCACACACATCATTCACCAAGTTGCGTTCAGCGTTAAAATTCGCACATCGTTCACTCACTGTTCGCTCTTTGTTCGTTTACCGTTCAGGTGGGAAAGTAGAACATTTCAGGGACTGTATACAAGACAACAAATTAACTACCTTCCATTACATGTACCTTAGTACCCAGACTTAAAATGATTCGATGGAGAAGGGCAATTAAACAAGCAATGTTTGTAAAACACTAATGCCCCTACTCCAAATTGGAATTTTTTCTAAGTCCAAGGGGCATAACTCTGTCAGAAATTATGCAATTGACCGAAAACAGAACTTGACTACATTTTCATCTGATAAATCTGTATAATAAATTTCATTGCAGTATGGACAACCTCTGCGAAGAAAATGAACAGAAACTGCAAATATTAATTAGAATTTTTCTAAGACCAAGGGGCATAACTCTATTAAAAATGGTGTAATTGTACCCAAAAAACTTGAGCTAGATATTCATCTGATAAATCTGTAAACCAAACTCCATTTTTGTATGTGCAACGGTTGTGAAGAAAATGAACATATGCTCTCCCCTCTTTGAAGGGAGGCATGAATATTTTTAATTTTATCCTGTTTCTTCAAAAAGTGACAAGCATAAGAAGAATCTTACTTTTGTTGTCTGCTGCTGACAGTGGTACAGACCAGGGTGAGCTACTAAACAGTGAGTATGTCCCTTGTTGAGTTGGCTGTAGTCCTGTTCTTCCTGCACAAGTCTCTACCTCTGGTCCAGGCATTGGGCTGCAGACATATCAGTTATTTAAACATAAGATTCATATCTATTTTCTTGTATTGCAGAGAAATAAATCATTGGAATGTTAAAAACACACTCTTTTTTTTAGTTCAATGAGTATTAATCATTTTGGAGTGGAGCTATCGGTACATTCCAGAGTTCTTACATGTGAAACCTTCTTTAAAGGTACTGAAGCAATTCATACAAAAATTTTGACTCTGTTTTTACACTGGAAATTACTCCCTGTTCACACATAATTACCGCTTTTACTATGATCAAAGTGCGACCCAAAACATGGCCGATCATGACAAATCAGAGGAGAAACATAGTGGAGTCTACATAAGCGCAGTATGTTCATGGTAGGGTCTTCATGATTGGAGAGGTCTTCTCTCTTGCCATGCTTATTTTGTACATGCTCAAAACAAGCATAGCAGGATCTTGGCCAAAAAGAATCGAGTTAAGTCATCATAAGATCTTAGAAGAAGCGCCGTAATCATACAAGCAGTGCCCAAACATAATGGAAAGTTCTTGGTGTTCATACTCACAGTAAAAACTCAGTAAAATCTTAGGATCTTATCAAGCACGCTCCTACAACGCCTCCACTACATTCTTATAACGTTCCCACTATGGTGACCATCTCTCTATGTCGCTGATGATCTAACAAAGACCTACAATAACCTAGTGATGGAACGATTGTCGCCGACAATCGATTGTCGGTCGTTAGAAGCTCTTCGATGCTACTAATCGATTATAAAATAAATGTCGCCGACATCGCTAACAAAAAATAAAATTGTCCTACTTTAATTTTATTACCAAATGCAAGTGCAAAGAGCATAAAAGTAGTGATGAATGTTGAAAACATGGAAGGATTCCGTGTCTTGTTGATACTTTTACCACCATGATTAAATATGGGTTAGACTTATACCAGGAAACGGTAATATTGCATGGTTTTACTATACAAAGGAAAATATAATTAGTCTAGTCAATCTTTAAACGTAATTATAATCATAAAAATAAGTCTAACTTCTGGATAATTACTTTTTAAACTTGCAATTTTAACGAATTAAGCTAATTTTAAGAAATAAATACATGTATTAAATGAAAGGTGGGACTAATATCAGTAAAATACCCATTGTATGGACTTTATTAAAAAATAAATTCCAATTCTGTTTCAATAGTCCTCTATTGAATAAATTAAGCAAAATATTGTTTTCCACTTTTTAAGAAAGAAATTTCAATTAACATTTTTGAATATTTCATGCAAGTAAATGTTTTTTTGTAAAAGGCTGACAGAAATCTGAATAAGATTTAACTTTTCAATATTAATTTCATTAAAATCAATATTTCGATCATAATCGATTATTAATCGATTATGCCCAGCCGATTATTACCGATAATCGATTCTAATTTTTTTCCGATTCCCCATCACTACAATAACCTTACGCCGTTCATACAATGACCTATAAGGCAGAAGTTTGTTTTTATAGGCTGATATTTGACCAATAATCCTCAGTCTGTCAACTAGATGTATAGAGTGACAGTATACTTGACCATCATTTGAAATTGAGACTTTGATCATTTTGAATTTTGTAACAGTTAACTCATTCTTCAGTACTGAGTTCAGATGTGTGACCAAAGGGTTATTTTTTAAAAATAATCAATTTCATAATTTAAGTATATTATTTGAGTCAGTACCCTTCCTTCTTCTAAAAAAAATGGATGGGAAGATAATCTGAAGTCTTAAAGAGGAGATAGGTGTCCAAATGTACACGCATGTCTGAAATTTTATGTACGTAACTTGGTGTCCACAGTGACTGTTTTTTAAATCAATTAGCTATTCTTTTCTGGTGAAGCCTTTTTGAAGTATATAAACACTAGTTTGCATGTTTTATTGCATGACTTATTTCTACCATTATAATTAGAAAATATATATAAGATTACCAATGGACACTGTTACTTACATACCCCCGGTAAGCACTAAACAAGTAACATGTTACTAGAATTTAACAAGTTGTTAAAATATGAAAATAATGTAATCAATAAGGCATGATGAAATCATGTTTAATGTTATATTAAATGGAATTTATTTAAAAGGTCAAAATTTTTATTTCTAGTTTCAAAAAAGGAGAAATTATGTAAGTAACATGGACACCTAACTCCGAATCAGGCTTTAAAAAGGAACAAAAAAAAACAAGACAATCGAAAACTTGTCTTTAATACTTTAATATTTCATTTAATAATAATAATAATAATAAAACTGCTTAATAATTGACTATCTTTCAAAGAGAATTAAAGCAGACAAGTAAATTGTCAGATGGATTGCTAAATATCCTAGGTCTTCTATTTTGAGTCTTGGATCTTTGTGTCAATGTTACGAACATAATTCAGTCATTTCTTGTAAATCTGAAAGAAAAAAAAATATATAAAACAAAATACAACATGATGTAATCAACACATATGCTGTTAAATTATATTTATTATGTATCCTTGATAAAACCAGAAAGAAGGCAATTAAAGTACAAATTATGTCACTACTTCAAGTTTTCGTTTCTCTGTTACGAACTTAATTGCGTAAATGATATGGCAATATTAAAACAAATATTCAATAAGTATTCATCCTTTGATAAGAACAGAACAAAACTAACAAATATAGAATAAAATATAGTACAATATAACTTTTATTTATCATTAATAGATTTTACAAATAATGCACAAACACTTATGTTCGTAACAAAAGACGAGAATCAAAAGTCAAATGTTAAACCGAAAGTACTCGACTTGGACAGATTTATGCATTTTGTATAGTCATAAGCGACATATTTTAGTTTCTGATTAATAGCTACATGGTATAAAGATACAATGACTGTATTTATGTGTTAATCATTCACTAAAATTGATACAATATGAAAATACTTACCGAATCTATTATGTACGTAACTTCTTTTTTTCCACATGGACACAATGAGCATCGCCATGTTTTTTAGCAGACAGCTGTGCAACCTTTCTACTTTCGTTTTCAATTTATAATCATACCACTGCTATGGACTTCCTGAGACAAACTTATGATTCATTGGCTGTTATTTTAGCAATCATACTGAAAGCTATTATGTTGGTAACAGTCAAGACACCAAACATTTTACAATCAGAGATCATTTTAAAATTATGAAAAGAACTGAGTTATGTTCATGAAGCATATTGTTTAAAATAATTTATCACACATACTCATTGTAATTAAACACAGAAATTGAACTTGACAAATTATTTAATGTTTGTAGAGAGGTGTTAAAAAGTTCAATGCATATGGACACCATGCGTTACGAACATAAACCACAAATTTTTAAGTTCAGAAAAAAATAATTAGGATAATTTTAGCATGTTTGACAAAATAGATATATTATTTCATTTATATGCTAAGATAATGTACACATATATCATGCCAAATGATTTAATTTTTAAATAAAACAAAATCTTTATGCCTATTCGAAAATTATGTCACATTTTCTGCAACTTAAACCCCTAAATGCAATACAACAATGATCAATATTTTTTTCATTCCTCAACTCATATCCATAAAACTATTTATGCTATATCCTTACACAAGTATCAAATCATATCAATATCAATCTATCTGCTTACACTTTATTTATTGGAAAATAAAGGAGAAAAGAAATATATTTTAAAAATTCACCAGTATTGAAGAATGAGTTATTTACAATAGAAAATGCTCTATAAACCACATGGTAAAGCCTGTGAAAAATCTACAGTTGCAAGATATATGCATCATCACCAAAATCATACTAGAAAAATCAGCGGTGGCAAGATATACATACATCATAGCCAAAATCATAATAGAAGCGTAATACAATCATGATATGATTGGCAACACCTTAGTGATATATGTAGCATAGTAGAATGATCTTGAATGTTGTAGCAGCGTAAACCAGCAAACACTATGGCTGCGGGTCAGCAACAGTTCACAACATAGTAGAAGTGTGCTAGCAACACGTTTGATGTAGGGACATCGTAATGAAGACCATCATTTGCCAAATTGCTGGATATAGAAACCCATCCGCCCCAATCCAAAACTTTTTTCAGATCCTGGATTGCTGGGGATGATCGTTGTAATGTCCCAGCTCTGTGTGAACAGGGAGGGAGGGGGGAGGGGTTATAGACTGCAACAAGAGGCTCACGGGCCTTAAAGGTCACCTGAGCATCATGCAACAACTTTCCAATGACTGAATTTGGTTCATGTTTTAAACAAGATGCAATGGCATTCACAATTTTGAAAGAGGCACCATTTGGTTCCTTAACCACGGCAGGGGGGACAAAAAATACATTTCAACTAATCAGTAATATTCAGCAACAATCATAAGTGCCTCAATCCGGCCTGTACCATACATGAACCCCTGACGCTAGGTCAACACATTTCACAATTTTGGTAAAGGGAACCTTGTTTATCAAAAAACTTTGATTAGTACCAAGGAGCAGATTTTAAACAATTAACTCATATTCAGTAGATAAGTAGAGCCCCCCCCCCCCCCTCTATTGTACCCCTGACCCAGGGGCCTTGAAATTCACAATTCGGGATAAAGGGCCCTTGCTCATCATAGGTAGTTCATCATAGGTAGTTCATCTGCTTAATACCCAGGAGCAGAGAAAAAGATTTTCAAAGATTTAATGCATTTTTCCGCACCAGAACCTCCCACTATGGAGCCATAAAACTCACAACTTTGGAAGAGGCATTCTTGCTCATCGTAACTATGTGCTTAGTTAGTTTGTTTAATACCCAGGAGCAGAGGAGAGGATTTTCAAATAATTAATGTATTTTCACTACATAATCAAAAGAGCCCTGCCCTTACACCAGAACCCCTGACCCTGGGTCCATAAAATTAACAATTTTTGAAGAGGCATTCTTGCTTATCATAACTATGTACTTAGTTAGTTTATTTAATACCCAGGAGCAGAGAAGAAGACTTTCAAAGAAATAATCATCTTCGCTAGCCAAGGGTTTCTGATACGCTACTCTCCTCATACACCCTTGGCCTACGGTGTTCATAGAAATCGGGATTTTTTTTCCAGAGTTCTGATTGGATTTCAGTACACCCAGGTCGACCAATCAGCAATTGTTTTTTGTAAATGACGATATTTGCGTTCGGGATACATCTTCACTCTTTAATCTCGGAAATGAAAAACGCAAGTAAACAACGATCTGTAAGATAACATTTAATTCTATGAATAGCCATGGTGTCATCCAATATCTTCTAAATATGTGATTAAGAATCTATATTGAAGCTTCAGATTTGTTTATAAATAATGAATAAATATAACTCAATTATTGCTTCTTAATATTTCTTGAAAAAAATTTGATTTAATTTTTTTGGTAACACGTGTCTTTATTTCTGGCGATGACGCAATCTGTGCGTACCTGATTGATTCGAGATCACGTGACGGAAAACAATCCCGTCTTTTGACTACACCGTATGCCAAGGGTTTATGAGGAGAGTAGCGTATCAGAAACCCTTGGCTAGCGAAGATGAGAAATAATGTATTTTCACTATATAATCTTTATAGCCCCAAAGAATAACAGACGGATGGATGTACAGACGAACAGACATATTGATGCATAGACAGATGGATATCCCCATTACTATATACCCTAACACTTTTTAAACGGGGGATATAAAAATTGTCTATGCTTATTTGCAAGTCTTGTTCAGCTTCAAGAACATTTAAGTTTTAATCTTACCTTCTGTTTGAAGAATTTCCTGTTTCAGGTATAGGTGTTCCCTAAAAAAGAAAAGGGTATCAATTAGTGTTGACAACAAGTATCCGTCGAACGATGCAAATTTCTGTTAGTAAAACTACTATCTGATTACTCTGATAAAATACATTTTACATGGGAAATGCATAAAAATTGTATGTTATAAATGTTGATGCATTTCCTTAATTTTAAGTACCGTTGGACTTAATCTAGCTGGTTCAAGTGGATAGAAATGTTTAATTTGATAAGTTTTCACAGTTTATATATGGTATAACAGGTATTTTTTGCAGGGGACATGATTTGAACAAATTTGAATCTACACTACCTGAGGATGCTTCCCTATAAGTTTCAAGTTTCCTGGCACAGTGTTTCTTGAGAAGAAGATTTTTAAAACATACCACCAAATTTTCACTATTTCTGAATTATCTCCCCTTAAATTCACCCTTCATTTGAACAAACTTCAATCCCCTTCACCTAAGGATACTTTGTGGCAAGTTTGGTTGAAATTTGTCCAGTGGTTCTTGAGAAGAAGATGAAAATGTAAAAAGATTACAACGACGACGACGCCAACGACAATGACCAAAGACGACAGACAAAGAACGAGTGCATTTATGGGCCCCAGTAAAATGTGAAAAAATAAACAATCAAATTTAGCAAAATTGTTCATCCCAAATCATTAATTTGATATCTAAACTGTAAGATTCAACAAATTTTACCGCTGAAATTCATGAAAATACAAAGAACAAAACCATAGAATGTGGCAGGGGTCAGCTGACATTTGTGATTTTCTATAGTTAATTGAGAATGGTCATTCATTTCAAAGCTTTTGTGCACTATGAGCCTAACTTTGTACAAACTTGTGCGAATGACAAAAGACGCATAATACATTTATAAAACTTGTGCGAAAGAAGGAAATTTGTACACGATTAGGCTGATACTCAAAATATTAAAAATGTGCCAAAAGTACAATGTTTTTCCTATAGCAAGTGAGAGATATTTACCTGTATGACCCATGTTGAAACCACGTGTGGAATTAATTATTTAAAATACTTATGGTCACATGAGTTCTACCCAGGTAAACATTCCTCAAAGGTGCTCACTGTAAAACATCGGCAGGTTTTGTATCATTTAGTCAAAGTCATGCTGCTTAGAAATATTTGTATGCAGTTTTTTTAAGAACACGGGAGGGTAAAGAGAGTTTAGTGCCTTTCATAAAAGTGTCAAATTTTTTTTAACATTCATGCAAGACAATGAAAAAGGTATTGAAAGCCACCAAAACACTCCTTTTTAAATTCAAATTTAATGAAACTATTATTGTATTTTTTTCAAATGCAAGAGTACCAATTTCTTAGTTTGATCATCATGGCTTCAGGCAACTACACAACTTCATTCAATTTATTTTAAAAACAGATTTAGCACAAAAAGAAGCATTCCACAAACACACCCGACTATGATCCACCATCAGATTGTTCAAGTGTCGATTTAAATATCTCTTCCCCTTGATTTACATACTGTAAACCAACTTTTATTCGCGTCCGAGAAATTTTCGTGAAGTTCGCGAGAGATGCGTCATCACGATTATTTCTCACCGCGAACGGTCATTAAAGTCCCTTTTTTCTATTAAAAACAGTTCCAAAATGACTTGATCGCGAAAATAAATCGTCGCGAACTAGTTTACTCCCGGTAAATCGTGAAATAAAGTCGTCCCGAATAAAAGTTGGTTTACAGTAAATGAAACTAAAAGAATGTTCGGTAAAACTTTTCCGGATTTGGGGTATCCATAAGCATTTAAAAATATTCCATTGTTTCAAATCCATGCTGATTTAGGTGATGCTTAACGTGCTTTAAATTAGAAATGTCCACTAGTATCTAACTATTCCCAAAAGAGAATGATTTCATAATACCAGGGTATATTCTAAAGTTAAATGGCACATTAAAAGGGCCCAAAAGATTTCATAATATATTCTAAAGTTAAATGGCACATTAAAAAGGCCCATCAAGCATTGCTTAAGTGCACTTGATCTTTTGATCAGAAAAGCTCACTTGAGCCTTCAGTTCAGGTGAGCTAATAAGGTCTTCCATGACTGAAGACCTTATTATTAATAATAAAATGAAACAGTAGAATCACTATAAGGTCTTCCGTCAGAAACGGAAGACCTTAAAAATAGTGGGAAAAAAAGATAAGAATAACAAGAAGGCCTTCCGCTGAAGATGTACAGATCTATTGATCCAGGGGCGTATATTGTTTTTGTCCTATCTGTTTATCTGTTTGTCTGTCTGTCTGTTGTCAACTTTAACCTTCGTCATAACTTTTAAACCATGAGAAATATTTGGTATGCATATTTCACTAATTAAGCTCTTTCAAATGACACGAAGGTCAATGACCTTGTGACCTTCACTGTGACCTATATGCTAAAAATAGCTTTTTTGAACTTTCACAAGAACTTTTGAACTAATGGGGATAGAGACTTCATACTTGATGTGCATACTACACAAATTAATCTCTCTCAAATGATACCAAGGTCAATAACCTTCTGACCTTGACTGTGACCTATATGTTAAAAATAGCTTTTTCGATTTTTCGCCATAACTTTTGAACCATTGGAGATAGAAATTTCATATTTAATATGCATACTCAACTCATTTAGTTTTTTTAAATGACAACAAGGTCAATGACCTTATGACCTTGACTGTGACCTTTATGCTAAAAATAGCTTTTTCGAACTTTGTTGGCACAGGGCGCATATTGTTTCACATACACATCTTGTGTTCTTTATGAAATCCATAAGAAATCCACAATGATCAAATCAATTAATTGATCGTCTTACCAAAGTCTACACTAATTACTCATACATATTTATACCACGCTAAACAATTTTCCAATGGAGAAAAATTAAAAGCAATTACTTTTATCTAATTAATTTCTGGACAATTTTTAATGACATAAACATACACAAGGAATCCATGTGTTTTCTGTAAAACTGTGTCCTTACATCACTACAAACTGATTGTAAGACATCAAGCTTTGGAGATATCAATTATACTGCTTGGCACTGTTATACCACTAATTAAATGATCAAAGAATAACATTCTAATAGTTACACTCTTCACACTTTTAATTTAAGTAATCTAACAGGAGTGCCTTTTCATTTTCTTCAAAAAATCCAATCTTTAATTTCTGGTCAATGGTAACAAGAGGCCCATGGGCCACATTGCTCACCTGAGTAACTTGGGTGATGCAGTTCTTTACCAGATTCCCCCTCTTGCTATACCTATCATGCCCCACTTAGGTTATCTTAGACAAAGGCTTAATCAAGCTTTATGATCAAAATTTGTCTATTGTCTGTTTGCAATGTCGTAATTGTTGTAAACTTTCAACCACTGATTTTTATCTGAAATTGATATATTCCAGTTTTTTTTCCATTGAATAGACACACACACACTTTAAAGGGGAGATAATTTGAAAAAAATATTGAAAAGGTTGGGAACAAGTTAAAATATTCTTTTCACGAATAACAAATAACATGGCAAGATAAATTGAAACTTATCATGCTTATGTGACTGCTTTCTGGTCTAGTGCATAGATTCAATTAAGTTTGTTCAAACTAAAGGTGTAACAATACAGTGATATATCAATTTTATTGATTGCAAGATCCCACTATTGAACATACCGTATAACAGGTTATTTTTTACTGCTGTAAATTTTTACGAATTTTGGTCAAAAGGTTGATTAAAATTTTTAGGCGTTAATTTTTTACGAATTGAACTTGTCCGTAAAAATAAAAATCATCAGATGTAAAATTCCAGATCACTTATTTCTAGCACTTTGAATGCGTTTAAGTACAAATAATGTGTTCGAAAACCTGTAATAAGAGAGAGAGAGAGAGATTTATTAAATTATAACAGTATACACAATGCAACAAATTACATAATGTAAAAATTATTTTTATCGTATTAATACTTTTTTAAACATGAACAATGTACCCTTCATTTATTCTTGTTTTATAAAACACATTGCTAGGCAAACCACCCGCCCGTCTGGTATTTACCAAAAACAAAGAGAGACAACTCAAAGTATCATAATTGAAGTGAACCTATATATTAATTATGAAGTTTTATTCAAAGCACAGGAAACAGAAGAAAGTGTCAAAGATTGAAAACATGGGTATAATTGGAAGACCTGTAATTATTAAATCATTATCAGAAGTTATGCGTCTCGTAAAAATACTAAAAAGTGTAACCAGATAGGTCTATCTCATCAATTAATTGACGATGTTTGTATAATTCATACATTAGTAAATTGAGATTTACCAGTAAGATCCAAATTGATGATTGACTTTGGTGTTCCTAGAGTATTGAAAGTGCTTAAAATACCAACAGTACACTAATTATTTAGCCTCAAGGGAGTGAGCTTAATGGCAATTAGCATTACTTTTACAAATACGATGTTGAAAATTTACACGAGCTGTTTTATAAATTGTGAAATTTTACGCGTTTAAATTTACAGATTTATAAAACTCGTAAAAATTAGCAGCACTTAAAAAATACCCGTTATACTGTATCATATTGCCATCTATATATCATGATACAGTACAAATTTCATTATCTTATTTGAAAACTACATGCAAACTGACAAATTTTAATTTTACAAAAATGGTGGAAACAAAAAATGCAATGCCTAGACTTGAAGTCCACCTGTTATTAACTTTGATTATTTAATTGTTGAGGTAAATAAGAATATATGTAAAGATATCAGTTAATTTAATTGTTGAAAGCTGTAACATGATACATGATGTATCGCATGGTTGTATCATGGTATGTATTGCATTGTGAGGTAGCTGCTGATAATAAGAAAATTAGAGAATGTAAATACAAGCAATGAATTCATATTTTTGGATGTCTTCGGTCCTATAAAACACCTGGCCATGCTGACAAAATGAATACAGCGTGTTAGTGCAGTATAATATTTGGCAGCACGGCCAGGTGTTTTATAGGACCGAAGACATTCAAAAATAGGAATTCATTGCTTATATTTACATTCTCTAATTTTCCCTTTCAAAAGTGTTTATTTCATTAAACTTTAAATAAATGTGAATTTAGGGCCCTTCAAAACTGACATACTTAATAGGCATAAGAGCCATTTGTGAGGTTGCAAAGTTCAATAAAGCAAACGAACTTTGCGAGGAAAAAAAAGCAACTTTTTAATAATAAATGCACATTTGTTGTTTTGTAACAATTAATTTAACACGATAAAAGTTTTAATCAAATTGAGACAAAACCTTGTACATTTTGGTGTTCCTTGAGTATTGAAAATGCATAAAGTTCCTATTGTGTACTGTGGATTCCTTATTTTTCGCAAGTACTTATCATCGCAAATTGGCTATTTAACATCAAATCGCTATAATAATATTTAGCGAACGGACGGTTAAACGACAGAATTTATATTGATTTTCACTAGGGATATCAACGAATATTCGAATATTCATTCGATGAGTTGATATTCAAATATAAATTTATGTTTCGAATATTTGGTTTTTGAGTGTTACTGTACAAGCATTTAATAGAGAGAAAAAAATTTGGCAAGTTTATTTGAAATTGAATCAAGTTTTTAGCGCACCTGAGCCGAAGGCTCAAGTGAGCTTTTCTGATCACATTTTCTCCGTCGTCCGTCCGTCTGTCTAGCTGTCCGTCCGTCTGTAAACTTTTCACATTTTTGACTTCTTCTCAAGAACCAATGGGCCAATTTTAACCAAACTTGGTACAAAGCATTCTCCGACCTGTAAAAATTGAAGTTGGAAATATGACTGTAGATTTTAATTCTTGAAAGAAATTAACCCCTTTTGATCAAAGAATGGTCCTCCCTTAATTATGCCATATTATTTAAGTCATTATTATTATTGTCTGTTTTATGTTCCTTTTGTGAATAAATGTTCACTAAGAATGTTAACATGTATTAAGATGCCATCATAGATAAGATATCACTCAAAATCTTTTCAAAAACATCAAATTTTAAAGCAACACATTGCACTTAATTTGCACAATACAAACTTACTTGAATAGCCAGCTGTGAAAGTGCTCCAAGCAATTCCGGAGGAACAAAAGGAAAATCCTCTTTCTTTCCAGACTGCTCCTTTGAACTTTGCATGATTGGAGGTCTCACATTCATCCTCCCCATCCCAGCATTCAGTAATTGATTTAACAAGTGAAATTGTGAGGCAGAATTTTGTAATTGGGATGGCACTGGCTGAGGGTTCGTTCCACCACAAGGTGACCGTTCACTTCCTCCAAATGGAGGTCTCTCATTTCTAGGTGTCATTTGCTGAAAGCTTGGTGGTGGAGGATTTGGAAACATATTTCTTATTCCTCCATGCAATTGATTTCCAATATTTCCTGAATGTTGACTGTTCTGGGGTTTTTGCTGATTTGGGTTGTTTGCAAAATTAGCCATCTGGGATGCCCGTTGAGGATTTACAAGAGTTGAATTTTGCTGTAAAGCATTGTCTCCCAAAGGCTTTTGTTGATTTTTTTCAGAGTGCTGGTGACCAGAGGTTTGATGTGATGAACCAGGTCTCATATCTATTTCTAAGTTAGACATGCTTATTGTCTGAGGAATTGGAGGTGGTGGTACATCAAATGACACCGAAGAGAACTGCTTACTGTTTGGTGGAAATGGAGGGGGAGGGAATCTGAACATTGCATTGGTGGTAGTATTTCCTGAAAGTGTTTTGCTCTGACTAAGTATTGGATTCCTGGCATTTATTGATGTATTCTGGGGTGTTACTGAGGATGGATTAGATATTCCTGGAAATCTACATGAAGAAGCCAACCTAAAATTATAGAAAGTCATTATGAAAAACATTCTTCTTTGCTATTTCTTTCAATAAAGAGCTTGGTTCACTTTATGCATAAAATGACCCTGTATATATACTAATTGATTGATTAAAACTTGATGTTCCATTTGAAGCATTAAAATAAAATAGAGACTCGGTACTTTCATTTCCTATTAAAAAATTTCTCCTAAATTTCCAGGTCTTGGAGAACTGGCTTTATGAAATTACAATATTCTTAAATTTAAAGATAAACAGGACAATTGAGTATAAGACTGACGTCACATGATGTTGTATGTATGTTGCATTACCAAACTGAAGCCTGAAGAGGGCTGATTTTAATAAAGAACCGTTTTATTGACTATTTGTCTACAATGTATTTATCAAATCAAGGTAAATTTATTATTTGTTTAATATTTGTTTGCTATTCTTGTGAAAATGCAGCTTTACGAAGTGATGAATTGTGGGTCCAAAGTTACTGCTGAAATTCTTTTTTCTGCCCAAGTGTTGTTGTTAAAGCTGCCCTTGATAAAAATTTTAAAAGTTCTTCTGGTCTCTGACAAGTAGAGTTTTTACTTGTTTTTGGTATATTAAATTGCTACTTGACACTTTTCCAAAGTTAAATGGTTTCAATTTGAAATCCTAAGGTTCTCAAAAATGATTCTATTATCTGTCAACATCTTCTCCTGTCTTTATTTCCAATATCCATTTGTGAAGGTATATGTCTGTACCTGTGGCAAATATTGCCTTCTGCTCACCTAAGAATGATCAGAATTAAGCTCAGTTTGATCTAGCTATGTGTAAATGAATCAGTACTGCTAGGAACTTTACAGAGAACAAATAGACTGGTAGGATAAAAACAGATGGCAACTGGTCAGTATTGTGACTGGAGTGATATAAAAATTTATAAATACCTGTATTTAGATATTATACACTCTATTAAAATTACCTGAAATCAGAATTCATATTCAGAAATACATTTTGCGTTTTCTTTTCAAGAAGCTGTGGCTTTTGACTGTCTGTTGTTTCCTGAACTGGTTGTTGTCCTTCTTTACCAGGGCTGGCATCATTTTGTGTTGTCTGAGGGGAAGAGTTGTTGTCACATTTTGATGCATTTTGTTCTTGCTGTTTTTGGACAGAATATGGCCACAATAATTTTTGCTGTTGTTGTGGTGTAACTGATACTTGTTTGCTAAGTATCTGTGGTGTTACATTCTCCTGCCATAAACTTGGCTGGGGTGACCCCTGTTGGCCCATTATCTGTTTCTGCAGTCTAGGTGGTTGTTGTGTTACAGGAATTCTTGAACTCTGAGGTCCAGGTCGCATGCTACTTGAGACACCACTGCTAGTGCCCTTCATGAACAAAGGTTCAGTTGTTGGAACTCCCAGCAGATACTTTGGAGAATTCAGGCCTGAAGCTGCAGTCAAGACAGTTGTTTTTACAGGCTCAGCACTTAAAAGTGGAGGTTTTGCCTAGAAGTAAAAATGGAAATACTTACTTTGGAAATGAATTTAAAATCTACTTATCAATTACAAAGATAAGCTCAGAGAAAATATTTGTACTTTTTTACATGTACATGCCCAAAATGAAGTTCTTTGTTTTTGAGTTAAAAAGTCCAACAATGGTTAAAATTTTAAACTTTGAAATAAAATTGGAAGACATACAATTTGTCAACTTATTGTGGCAGAGTCATATTTATTAAAAATATTTTTAATCTTTTCTGAAAAACTTACTGATCGAGCCTTGATTTACTTTATGCCATATTTGCTAGTAGTCTCCATTCATAAATTCTCACAAAATTTCATTGGCCAGTAAATTTGTACCCCTTGTCTAAATGCTATATATACTGAGGCATGGAGTAACAATATGGTCCCTAATTTTTAGCCATCAATTCAAACACATGCATGCATATGCTACATTTTATTGCAGGCTTAAGTCATCAGATGGATAGTAATCATGTTAGTTAAACAAAATAATGTTTGACCAATTAAGACACATAAATTGGTGAAAAATTGAACTTTCAGTTCAATAGAATTCCACATTAATTTTTTTCAACATTTAGCACAATTAGAAATTTCTAAATAAATTAGACATTATATTGAAAGAAATATTGAAAAATTGCAATGCATTTGGGGGCATTATGAAGGACATCTCCCACCCCCCAAAAAATTATATATCTTTATAGTCATGATAAATATAGTCTTGGCAGTGCCATGGGGGTACATGTATATGTTATAACCATTAACCATTGAACAAAGAAATACAACATGCATTGTTACATGTTGGTAGCTATAGAGGGGAGGGAGAGGAAATTCAGTATACTTGAGTTGAGACTTTGTTGCTTCATATTAATTATAATTTCATCTTAATTTAACCAATAAACTGTTTTAAATAAAATTATATTTAATTAGCCCCTATATCTATGTGTTTCACCTTGCAATTATCCCTTGAAATGGAAAAGTTTAATCACTTTAACTGCTCTAGGCTATATTACATGCGCCTTGACAGCTGTGTCAGTGTGTGCGTTCAAGCGAGAAGTGATTTCCTGTGTCTAATTAACACCTCTGCAAGGTTAAATAAACAGATACAAATCTGTTTGCATTGAATAAACAAGTCTGATCCCGATTGATAAAGCATGGCGGTAAGAAAATTCTGGAAATCGGAAATTTTGGATAATTTTTTTAAAATCAATTTTTGGGGATTTTTGCTTTGTTGGGTCAAAAAATGGGGATTATCAATTTTTGTGGGTGAAAACAATGATACGCCATGGGTCATTATGAGTGATGGGTGAGAGGTCAGTTTTGCGGGTGTGACCCACCAAATGCGGGTCACTTGGCAGGTCTGAAATATTGTCTTATGCTCGGTACTCAGGGCCATTGAGCAGTGAGGGATCTTTTTCATGCCAGCACCGACTAAAACATGGGTCCACTTTATATGGTCTCATCCAAAGAACTGGTTTCCATTCCCACAGTGGGATTCAAACCCGCAATGTAAGGATCCAACTCCTTACTTTGCAACTGTAGAGCAAACGAAAAAAACAAAAATCTATCCATTTTTGGAAAGATTAAAATGCATGTGGTCCTGAATGGAGTGGATGGGTTATGATTTGAATTACCTTGAATTTACAATACAGTGGCTGCAATGTTATTGTTGACAGCTTACATGAACATTCACATTTCACGAACGATTCTGCACAATTAAACCTGTTACACAAACGATCCTTTACGCACACGATTCTATACATTACACAATCTTAAACGATTGCTAACGCAAACGCACGATTCTTCACTCAAAATAGTTCAAAATATTTAGGAATACATATTTTCAAAACCAAATACGGCTTAATGTGTTTTAATTAAATACTGATTTAAGATTTCAAAGGATAATCAATATTTTTTAATTCATAGACTTTGATCTTTTTTTTTAACCAGAAATGGATATTTCTGTAACTAAATACTTGTAAGATTTAATTATTATTTTAGATTATAAATTATTGTTTAGATAATTCTCTGACCTAAGAAAAATTTTTTTTCATTCTATCAGAAGATGTACATGTTGGTGGACCGTACAATTTGATTGAATTGGTTTTCATAATATGCATAAAGGGGGATACGATTAAAAAAACTAGTTCTAATTGTAACGGGCACCGTTACAGATGTTCCCCAAACGCTCCCATATGCAAACTCCCTTTTTGTGCCAATTTCCTTTAAAACGTTTTTTAATATGCTCAGTATCGCAGAATTTCATAAATTAAAGAATTTTTAAAAGCTACAACGATATCAACTTTTTGTCATTTGACGCATTGCACGCAAACGCACATGCATGCACATGCAAAGTGATCATGGCATGTTTATGGCACGCCAAATTCACAAAAATGAGATAATCATAGTTTCACAATTGATAAACTAGGTTTATCGACTGTAAACTATAGTTTACAAACTGTAAACTATAGTTAACGATTCGTTAAGTATAGTTTTCATCTGTAAAACTATATTTAACGGTTGTTAACTATAGTTTACAAATGTTAATTAAAGTTTATCTGTCTGTAATAAAGCGTTAACAATAGATTTTGTTGATAAACATAGATTCACGTTTGTAAACTATAGTTTACAATCGTAAACTATAGTTAAGAGTAGTTAATCATAGTTTCACAAATTGTGAAACTATATTTATCAGATCGTTAACTATAGTTAACAGTTTGTAAACTATAGTTTACAAATCGTGAAACTGTATTTATCAGATAATCTATGTTTTGCAATCGCAAATGATTGTTTTCGGTGTTAAGTATAGTTTACGGTTGTGAAACATAGATTATTGCATTAACTATGGTTTACAGATGTGAAATATAGATTAACGTTGTTAACTATAGTTTACGGTTTGTAAACTATAGTTTACAGTCGATAAACCTAGTTTATCAATTGTGAAACTATGATTATCTCATTTTTGTGAATTTGGCGTGTCATACATGTTGTCTTAACTATTAACATGTCTTTATATTCCAAGAATCAATAAATAAAATCATAAAAATATAAATGTTACCGTTTTTCAAATTTATTGTTCATTTTTAGGTTTGCGCTTGTGCAAGTACATGCAAGCACGTCCTCGCATTCAATTTTGATAGTAGTATAATGTAGGAATCCATTATACCTATTCATATTCTAAATTTCATCCTGTTTTGTTGAGAAACAAGAAAGTTATAGGCATTTAAAGTTTCAGCCAATCAGATTGCAGCACATGTAGATTTACGTGCTTTCCTGATAATTCTTATAAAGCATGCTGTAGATCTTCATAATGTATGACTATGTTCAAAATTTCAAAGGATTCTGATGTAAAACAAGAAAGATTTTGAGAATTAAGTTTCAGCCAATCAGAACAAAGCGCACGTGCATGCGTATAAGATCTTGCCATTTTGACCATGTCATCTTGATGATACTACTAATATATCCATGCATTGTGAGTTTCAAAAAATTCCATCAAGAAATAGAAAAGTTAAGATCTCATCCTCTTATATTGGTAATTTCACGTTACACGTGCGTGCTCTTCCCAGCACACGTGCATGCACGTGCCTTCATGAAAATTCTTATATATCATGCTGTAGATCTTCATAATGTGTGACTAAGTTCAAAATTTCAAATGATTATGACGTAATACAAGAAAGATATTGAGACTTTTGTTTCAGCCAATCAGAGCGAAGCACACGTGCATGCCCGTGAGATCGTGCTATATTGACCATGTCATCTTGTTTATACTACTAATATATCCTTACATTATGAGTCTCAAAACATTTAATCCAAAAATAGAAAAGTTACAGCAATATACATCATATTGGTCATTTCACATGTTGCACGTGCCCGCTCTTGCAAGCACGTGCGCGCAAAATGACCTTCGTTTGGCAACTCTACATAACATGCCTACTGACCCTAAAAATATTTCACGTAAGTCGGATATGTAGTTTCCAAGATCACTCGTGGACAAAATTTTCCCAGGAAGAAAAATAATAAGAAGAAGAAGAAACAGAGTAAAAACAATATGTTCCCAAACTGCGTTTGGGGAACATAATTATGTCAGTATGGAATGACTTAAATTACAAGTTGTATCCTTACATGTATTTTTCCATTGATTCAATGTTTGTGAATCTCTATAAAAAACAACTTTCCAATTATTTACCTTTTTATGCACCCGGATTCATAGATCCAGGGCGTATATTGTTTTTGTCCTGTCTGTTTGTCTGTTTATCTGTTTCACTATTTATCTGTTTGTCTGTTTATCTGTTTGTCTGTCTGTCTGTTGTCAACTATAACCTTGGCCATAACTTTTGAACCATGAGAGATAGAGACTTCATATTTGGTATGCATAAAGTTCTTTCAAATAACATCAAAGTCAATGACCTTGTGACCTTGACTGTGACCTATTTGCTAAAAATATGTCTGTTCATCTGTTTGACTGTTTATCTGTTTGTCTGTTGTCAGCCATAACCTTTGCCATAACTTTTGAACCATGAGAGATAGAGACTTCATATTTGGTATGCATAAAGTTCTTTAAAATTACATCAAGGTCAATGACCTTGTGACCTTGACTGTGACCTATTTGCTAAAAATAGCTTTTTCGACTTTTTGCCCTAACTTTTGAACCATAGGAGATGGAGACTTCATATTTAGTATGCATACTTCACTAATAAAGTTCTTTCAAATTACATCAAGGTCAATGACCTTGTGACCTTGACTGTGAACTATTTGCTTAAAATAGCTTTTTCTTACTTTGTTGCTGCCGGGGGCATAGTGTTTCACAAACAAATCATGTTTTTATTTGCAGAAATTTTAAAAATAATAAGATGTAAGCTCCAGAGTGTACGTGTAAAAAATATTTATTTTTGATGTACATGTATTGATTTTGAAAATATTTTGACCATAAAATGCAGTAAACAAGAACAAAATTCAGAGAAAAAAAAGTTATACATCTAAAATCGGTTTATCACAATATATGTTACAATCTTTGACGAGAATATAATATTGTACAACTTACTAAATTGCTTGTTTAAGAGCGGTAATTAATACGTTCTGCATTCAATTATGTAAATTGCGCTTCATTCATTTTATTTGGATTTAAATTAAAAACAAGTGAAATTAAACATGTTAAATTTCGATAAAAACTTACAAAACAAAATTTACATGTTTCTAAGTGCACAACTAAAACCGCAAATTATGAGTCTGATACACGCACGATCTCATACATTACACGAACAATCATGATACATGAAGGATTCTACACAATTGGTTTGTCAACAATAACATTGCAGCAACTGTACTAGGAATGCTAACATATTTCTTTGACTTACTAAGGAATTTTTACCTACAAGTTTGAACTTTCATCTTAATTGGCCCCATCCTATCCCCGGGAATCATGATTAGAACAAATTTGAATATACACTACCTAAGGATGCTTCTACATAAATATGAGTAAGCATGGCTTTGCTGTTCTTGATGAGAAGAAGATTTTTTAATATTTTTCCTATATACTCCTATGTAAAACTTTGATCGTCCATTTTGACCCCACCCTACCCACGAGGGCCATGGTTTGAACAAACTTCAATCTACAATACCTGAGGATGCTTCCATATAAATATGAGCAAGCATGGCTTTGTTGTTCTTGAGATAAAGATTTTTAAAGAATTTTAATTCCTATATATTTCTATGTAAAACTTTGATCGTCCAAAATGTGAAAAGTTTACAAACGGACGAACAGATGGACAAACGGCAGACAATGGGTGATCAGAAAAGCTTATTTAAGATTTCAGCTCAGGTAAGCTAAAAAAATACCCACTCTTTCTTGTATTTTAGATGGAGCAATGCTAAGATTTTTCTCTGTAGCTTGAGTTTGACCTTTCTTTTGAATTATTGCCTGCAACATCCAATAAAAATATGGGTATCAGTCAGTAAACATATTGCTTCATATAATGTAAATTTAGTGTCATAATTTTTCATATATTAAATTAGAAGTCATACCTGTATAGCAATATTTTGTCGAACTGTTTTCCTTTCTACGAACAGTACTTCACTGTCCACTGAAATCAGAGATTTTTAATTGCTATGATTAAATACAGTCATTTTTCATCGTTAGAAATCGGCACTTCTGTTGCTTTCGATTGCAATGCTTGGTATCGAGGACATTTGGGTTTATTGCATGTTTGATACGGCATGTTCAATTCAGCAGATGTTTGAAAGGCCTTATTCAATCATTTTTAAAGCTATAGATCTCAATTGACAACGGTAGGAAAAATGTAGATATTAGAGAGTTTAAGCATTTGACCGTGTACATCTACTTGTACGTGTAAACCTAGAAGTGATTTTACAAGTATGTGTTCTATTTAACAAACTGCATGTGTACTTGTACGCGTTAAATTGGTTAAATTCACGCTTCTTATATTTTGATGTCATATTGTTCTAGTGAAACTGAATGGCGTGTCGTGCGATATTATATTCCACGGACGCACTTTCGCATCGATATCACAAAAGGAGGAATATCACATGACATAGTTTCAGCCAATGAAAACTACGAAAATATATGATATTATGTTTAAGAGCATGTTAAGCAACATGGGAGTCAAACAAAATGATGTATTGTACTTTATTTATTTATTTTAAATAAATATTATACAATTATGGACTTCAGTGTAGGTCGATATGTGGTTATAAGGACTCATGGCAATTGATATTGACCGAAGACACAGAAAGTGATAGCGACCGAGCCTGCGAGGTCGCTATCATTTTCTGTGTCTGAGGTCAATATCAATTGCCATGAGTCCTTATAACCACATATTGACCGTTCACTGAAGTCCATAATAGTTATATTATATAATCACTCAAAGAGAATGCAGCGACACAGTTCTAAAACAACGGACTTGGCTGTCATTACGTCACAATGGTTAGTTTCACGTTTCTTTTATTATGACGTCACGTTCTACGTAACTTCAGTGCAACCGAACGGCGTGTCGTGCAATATCATTTTCCGCGGACGCGCTTTCGCGTTGCTATCGCAAAAGGAGGAATGTCACGTGACGTCCTTTCAGCCAATGAAAATTACGAAAATAATCCTCTTATATAATATATACATATAAAACACATGAATTTGATACACCAATAACTGCAAATGATGACGTTTTTTGTTTGGGAAGACGCTTTAATCAATCTGCAATGCACCTGAAGTTGTGATGACCACTCTAGCAAAGCAGAAGGAATAGATGTTGTTGCGATCCCGTGTCATGTATTATTATTGTACCCCCACTACACGCTATATTTACTCCGCATAGCTGACTTTAAACTTTTTTTTTCAATCTTCAATTACATGTATTACAAAAATATTTCTTTACATTTTTAAGTCAGTAAAGGGTAACATATCTATGCATGTCGGACTTCAGTACTGTTTACTAAATCATTTAATTTAATGATTTAAAGATAATAACAGAACATACTTAAACGGTTCATTCTACCTATTCCCACTTTTCGAAAATGAGGTAGGAAAAGGTAATTTTTATGTGGGAATAGGTGGAATTTTTTGTGTAAACTAATTGACTATGAAAACATATATTACTATGAAAACAATGATCAACAATTATAAATGAATACTGATGGAATATCGGACCGCTTTATTTACTTTTCAGAATTTCTATTCATTCTAAAATCTAGCTATTTTCAATGCTTTTTTTCCCTGATAAATCTATCTATTTTATGCTCTAGAATTAAGATTTTAAAGTGTTTATTCTTTTAAGACTTTTTTGTTATTTTTGCAAATCCATATAAATTCATATTTTTCGAAACTTTATTCCTTATTTTCTGTCTTAAATGTACAAAATACAGGAAAATCCAAGTTGGGAGTAATTAGTCTAATTACTGTAAAAACAAATTAACTATCTAAACAACTATTGTTATTTGCAAGTGGGAATAGATGGAATTGAAATTTTAAAAAGTGGGATAAGTTAGAAGACACCACTTAAACGATCCTCAATGAAAAGAAA
>PRKT01000941.1:61021-81734 GCA_003671525.1 Saccostrea glomerata
GACAACAACGACGACAGACAATGGACAAATTTTAATCTGAAAAGTTCACTTGTGCCTTCGGCTCAGGTGAGCTAATAATAAAATATTGAAAATTCTACACATCAATTCCTATTAAAATATCAACTCATCAAATGAATATTCAAATATTTGTTATCAACCCTAATTTCCTTATAAAACTTTGATCAATAATATGGCCCCATCCTACACTCTTGTGTAATGATCTGAACAAATTTAAAATTATGCCACCTGCATATGCTTTCTTATAAATATTACTGTTCTAGAGTAAATGGATTTTACTCTTGGACCTATAAATTTCTATGTAAAACTTTGATCACCCGTTGTGTTCCAACCAGGGGTGGGGGGCATGAATTGAACAAACTTAAAAATTACATCGACATGTCAGACACTTTTCATATTTAAAAAGTTTCATCTTTTCTAAACCAGTTGTTCTTGAAAAGAAACACCCACCCATTTTTCACTTATTCTTAGTAACTATCTCCCACTGCATGGACCTTCATTTGATCAAACTTGAATCCTCTATATTCTATGCTTAGCTTGGTTGAAATCATCCCATCCCAGTGGAGAAGAAGATCAACAAGAGGCCCATGGGCCACATCGCTCACCTGAGTAACTTGGGTGATGCAGATCTTTACCAGATTCCCTCTCTTGCTATACCTATCATGCCCAACAACCCCCTTCCCTTTTTTATTTTAAAATTTTAGATTCTACACTACCAAAGGATGCTTCCACATAAGTTTCAGCCTTTCCTGGCCCAGTGGTTCTTGAGAAGATTTTTAAAGATTTGTTCTATATATTTCTATGTAAAACTTGGATTGCCTATTGTGGCCCCACCCTACCCCCGGGGGTCATGATTTTAACAATTTAATATCTACACTACCCAAGGATGCTTCCACATAAGTTTCAGCTTTCCTGGCCCAGTGGTTCTTGAGAAGAAGATTTTTAAAGATTTGTTCTATATATTTCTATGTAAAACTTGGATTCCCTATTGTGGCCCCGCCCTACCCTCAGGGGTCATGATTTTAACAATTTTATATCTACACTACCCAAGGATGCTTCCACATAAGTTTCAGCTTTCCTGGCCCAGTGGTTCTTGAGAAGAAGATTTTTAAAGATTTGTTCTTTATATTTCTATGTAAAACTTGGATTCCCTATTGTGGCCTCGCCCTACCCCCCGGTTCATGATTTTATTAATTTAATATCTACACTACCAGAGGATGCTTCCACATAAGTTTCAGCTTTCCTGGCCCAGTGGTTCTTGAGAAGAAGATTTTTAAAGATTTGTTCTATATATTTCTATGTAAAACTTGGATTCCCTATTGTGGCCCCGCCCTACCCCCCCGGGGGTCATGATTTTAACAATTTAATATGTACACTTCCCAAGGATGCTTCCACATAAGTTTCAGCTTTCCTGGCCCAGTGGTTCTTGAGAAGAAGATTTTTTAGTGACCCCACCCTATTTTTGTCTTTTCTTGATTATCTCATCTTGTAAGGGGACTTGGCCCTTCATTTTAACAATTTAAACTCCCCTTCACACAAGGATGCCTTGTACCAAATTTGGTTAAAATTGGCCTATTGGTTCTTGAGAAGTAGTAGAAAATGTGAAAAGTTTACAGACGGACGGACAGACAGCTAGACGGACGGACGGACGACGGACAAAATGTGATCAGAAAAGCTCACTTGAGCCTTCGGCTCAGGTGAGCTAAAAATGAAAATTTTAGGACAACAGTGATGATGACAACTGTAATGGTTTAGGACGTGGATATCAGCCTGGATAGCTCAGTTGGTAGAGCACCTGACTAGAGATACAGGGGTCGCGGGTTCGATTCCCAGTCCAGTCATACATTTTCTCCTTTCCTTTTACACAACAATGAGAGACAGCAGACAAATTTTGATCAGAAAAGCTAACTTGAGCCTATATTTGCTCAGGTAGGGCTTATAACTACTTGAGTATAGAAATCCTCCTAAAACTATGACCTGGTCACTCATCTGAAAATGGTAAGATCAAGCATCTGAAGCAAGTGTAGTATTGTAGATCTCTAGATGCATCATCCATGCAAATCTGATCCAGCTATGGCTTATATTAGTAACTTGGAAATGGACTTGCTTCTTCTGGATGCCAAGACCAGCTTCAGTTAAAATTGGTCCAAAGGATTTTAGAAGAAGTTGAAAGAGAAAATTTTACAGACAGCTGGACAGATGATCAAGAACTAAAAAAGTTCACTGAAAATTTTAGCTCTGAAGAGCTCAACAGTAAATGTATACATGTATCTTGAAAACAATTCAGAAAAGAAGAGTTGCCTGCATGGTGCAGTGGTTTGAGCATCTGCTATTAAGATGCAAAGTAAATAGTTTATGTAAGTCTCTTAGGCAGTAAGTGATGGCATGAAAAAGATCCCACATAGCTCAATGGCCCTGAATGCACGGTATAGGACAAAATGTGTTGCTCTCCAACAGCAAGTGGTGGCATCTCCAAATGAATGAAAATTCTCAAGAGGGATGTTAAACAACATACAATCAATCAATCAACAGAAAAGAATGACAATGGGTCATATTAGTGACTTACATGTGGATGTTTGTTATTTGTAATTTTTCAAAATTGCATAAAGTACATTGTAGAATAAAGATATTATGTTCATTACTTACTTGTTAGTTTTTGAACTGGTGGAGCAGTAAACTGAAGTCTTCCAGACTTGCCTGGTTGGGCATTCAGACTATTAATCAATATTTAAAACAAGAGCTTTATTCCAATATAATAAATAAGGTTGTTAGAGTAAATACATTAAGTTTTATTCATTTACAAATGTAATGGTTTATTTTATCTTAGCAGATATCAACCTTTCTGTCTCCTCTGCTAACCATTTTCCATGGTTGTAAATTCTTGAACATCGTAGCATTGACTCCACCTCTAACGGCAGGCCTTCTGTTGGTAATCGACTGTAACTATAGGAGCTAAATATCAAGAAATAAAGGCTATGATAACTGAAAGAAAACTTAATTATGCAAATCTGAATAGATAACATATATTGTCATTATAAATGTTTACCAATCCTAATTACTATAATTTTGAAAAAAATATTTGACAAAATAATTGTTAGTTAACTAAATAATAAACCTTTTTAAAACAAGAGGCCCATGAGCCCCAATGCTCACCTGGCTCAAAAACCATAAATTGAGAACAGACTTAAATCAAATTTAACCACTTTTTGATGACGGACTACACAAAACAAGAGGCCCAAGGGCCTTGAATCGCTCTTCTGATAAATTGTACAATCTATCACTTCTATTAGAGGCCTCCAACTCTATTAGTATCATAAGACCCAAAATGCATCATCTGACAAAGGTTGATAATATTTAGCCAGTTAAGACTGAATATTTTAATATAATAATAAAATACTATAAGTAGGTCACAGTGACCCATCTTTTGATTGAAATTTTCTGATGACTCAATATACACTAATTGACAAAGTTTGATGATTCTAAGCCAATAAGTACCTGAGATATTCAAAAGTAGGTCACCGTGACCTACTTCTTGGTCGACATTCTCCGAGACCCTAAGATGCCTCAACTGACAAAGTTTATGATTCCGAGCCAAAAAGTACCTGATATAATTAAATATAGCCATCAAATGTCGAAAGTAGGTCACCGTAACCTATTTTTTGGTCGACAATATCAAAAAACCCAAGATGCATCAACTGACAAATTTTGTTGATTTTACGTCAATAAGTACCAGAGATGCTTAAATATAGCCACAAAACTGCAAAAGTAGGTCACTGTGAACTAATTTTTGGTCGTCACTTTCTGAAAACCCAAGAAGCATCAACTGTCAAAATTTGATGATTCTAAGCCAATAAGTAGCGGAGATACTTAAATAAAGCCATAAAATGTTAAAAGCAGATGAACTACTTTTAGATTGTCACTCTCTGGAAACCCAAGATGCATCGACTCACAAAATTTGACGATTCTCAGCCAATAAATACCTAAGATACTTTTTTTCTGGCCATAAAATGTCATCGTGACCTACATTTTGGTTGACATTTTTCAAAGTCCAAAGATGCATCTACTGACCAAGTTTGATGATTGTAGGTCTGAAGGTAATCAAAATATGCTTTTTAAACAATTGAAAACAAATGCCTCGAAATTCAAAATGTAGGTCACAGTAACCTACTTTTTCATGAATATGTTTAAGGTCCCAAGATGCATCAACCAACAAGATTTGATGATTCTAAATCTCTCAGTGTCTCAAATAATGGGATTAAATGTTTTAGAAAGGATTAGTCATAAAGTTAAAAAAGTAGGTCACTGTGACCTACTTTTAAGTTGACGTTGTTCCAAGACCCAAGATGCATCAACTGACAAAGTTTGATGATCATAGGCCTTAAAGTGTCCAAAATACTGTATACAGGGTTATTTTCGCCCCGTGTTATTTTGGCCCTTTCACACTTGAAAATAAATTTGCCCCGTTTTAAATTCGTCCTGTCAGAGGTTGGTTTAAGAAATTCTAAGGAATACTTTGAATTCGTGCCGTTTTAAATTTGCCCAAATGAGGGCAGGGCGAAAGGGCCGAAAATAAAACGGGGGTGAAAATTTCCCTGTACACAGTATGCCTTCAAATCAATTTGAAAACAAATGCCCACAAAATTAAAAAAGTAGGTCACTGTAACCTACTTTTGAGTTAACATGATGTGAAGTCCTAAGATGCATCAACTTACAAGATTTAACGATCCTAGTCCTTAAAGTAAGCAAAATATAAACATTTTTGAAACATTCCCCACCATCCACCCTCCAAAGTCACCCTTTATATTAATTATAAATTTAGGTCAACTTTAAATTGACCTTGAGACCACGCCCTTTGCCCCAGGGTTATACCCCTGGGGGTCATGATTTGTACAAACATGAATCTACACAACCTGAGGATTCTTCCATATAAATATGATCAATTATGGCTTTGTAATTCTTGAGAAGATTTATAAAAAAAAAAATCCTATATATTTCTATGTAAAACTTTGGTCAGTTATTTTGGCCCTGTCCCTATCCCAAGGGGTCATAATTTTAACAAACTTGAATCTACACTACCTGAGCATGCTTCCATATAAATATGATCAATTATGGCTTTGTTATTCTTGAGAAGAAGATTTTTAAAGAATTTTACTATATATTTCTATGTAAAACGTTGATTGGCCATTGTTGCCCTGCCCTACCCCTAGGGGTCATGATTTGAACAAATTTGAATGTACACTACCTGAGGATGTTTTCCAATAAGTGTCATCTTTCTTGGCACTGTGGTTCTTGAGAAGAAGATTTTAAAAACATGCCACTCAATTCTTATTAATTCCTAATTATCTCCCCTTAAATAAGGGCGTGGTCCTTCATTTGTATAAACTTGAATCCCCTATACCCAAGGATGCTTTGTGGGAAGTTTGGTTGAAATTGGCCCAGTGGTTCTTGAGAAGAAGTGGAAAATGTGAAAAGTTTATAGACAGACAGACAGAAAGACAGATGGACTACAGACAAAATGTGATCAGAAAAGCTCACTTGAGTCTTCGGCTTAAAGTATTTGTACAAGGGTTGTTTGAAAAGTTTTTGGACAATGTCTATCTTCGTTATATTAATCACAGTGACTAGAAATTTGAAATAAGCACAATATTAATGTAATATGTTAAATTATTTGTTTTGTTGATGTGTGAAGTTTCATTCCATTCAATTTAACAGAAAATTAATTAACTTCATTTTAAAACAAACATGATTTGTATCCGCAGAGCACACTTAATGGCAATGTAACCTCAAAACATAGCATCAAAAATTCCTAAAAGATACTATCCCCATACATTTCAACACAGTATAATCAAATGCCTTGTCATTAAATTCTTTTTCTAATACTTAACATTTATTTTTTAAGAATCATTCACATTGTATAATTTCCTTTGTTAAGGTTTCAATTTCTTATATTTTGCTTTCACAGGATAAGTAACTTTGAAGCACCTGTGATTTCCTTGACATTCCATCCTTTTGATCAGATTTTTACATTTAAAACTCTCTTTACAGACTGTTCTCATCAAATACAGAGTGTTTAATAAGCTCTACATCACTCAAATACTGCTTGTATTATTTGTACACACATGCACAACTTGCTTGTGAATTTTTTTTTACTCCTCCAACAATTTTCCTAAGTAAAACTCAAAATTGCATCATTGTTTGCTGCTCCATGATGTTCTAAAACCTCATTGTTTTTGTCATTTCCAATGAGGACTACCTATCTTCTCAAATTGATTTCTTTTCAACGAAGCAAAATAGTATGCTATAATTTGGAATACAAATTGAAGGTGCAATTCTTAATACTAGGTTCCGGGCTGTTTATTCATTTTTGCTCCATTTTATGTAGAATATGATTATACAGACATTATTTAGTGTATTATTTGTACCTTAGTAAATTTTGACCCACTCCGCGATCCGATTTTTGCATTTTTAAAATCTGTATAAGTTTTGATTAATTAAATCGTAATATTTTTTATTAAAAATTACACAAATCATTTGAATTTATCTTTGAAATATTTCTAGGAAACTTGGATAATATTTGACGTCAAATAAAAAAGATATGACAGAAGACCATGTACAAACTTTTCGAACAACCCTCGTACATATAAAATTTTAGCATTGTTCTACATACATAGAGGTACTTCATTTGCTTATGACAACATTTATTTTCCAGAGAAATTTAATGAATTACATAACTAAGTTATAAAGGGCTCGACATTAATTGTCTACTTGTCCTGTACCAGCGAAAAAAAATTACGGACAAGTGAATATTGCTGGGCACTTGTCCGATTTAACACATTTAATGTAGTCTGTATATAATAAAAAAACAACTGTTGAAAAGTAATCGATAGTTTCCAGATGAAAGAGGTACATAAAACAGGACTCTGATCCCGATAGTGATTGCTATTAATTGAATTCACATTTGATCGGGAACAAAGTTCACTTATTGCATACTACTGGAAAGGCATGGAACTTACGAACATTGGATTCTGTTTGATGTCAACAGGTTCACTTGTGAACATTTATGTTGTTGTCAGGACAAGAAAGCCTACATAAAATTTCGTTTTATGTGTTTGTTGTTTTTATGAATAAAATCAGGAATCAGTCAAAATTAATTGAAAAATTTTCGGACAAGTGATGTAGAAGTTCTGACAAGTAAATGTCTTGGACACTTGTCCAAATGGAACACTTATATGCAAAACAAAAGAAACAAGAGGCCCACGGGCCTTATAGGTCACCTGAGCATTCTGCAACAACTTTCCAGTTATTGAATTTGTTTCATGTTTTAAGCCAGATGCTATATGGCATTCACAATTTTGAAAGAGGCACCATTGATCATCATAACAATACACTTAGCAGTTAAAATGGTCAAATCGGGATTTAGGGGTAATTTTGCTTTCACGATCGTGATAGCGTAATGGCTGGGTAAAATCGGGAGAATCCCGCCTAAATCGGGAAAGTTGGCATGTATGGCGTTACTCCTTTTTAACCGCTGCATAGAAATTGTGCAAAGTTTGCAGATATGCAGTTCACAATGTATAGATGTGCATATTCCCATAAGAATGAATGGGTAAAGGGAGATAACTTCTGTGAATGTGCCTATTGTAAACTATGAGAGCTATGCAATGGGGCCCTTGGGATTAATTAACTTTCTAATTAAAGAAAATCCTAAGCATTATCTTTATCTGTCACATTGCGATTAATTTCTGTACCACACTAACTGTGAATTCGCAATATCCATGCGTACTAAACGAGTTTTGCTGTAATAATGAAATGGAGGTTCCCTGAGGTAAAAGTTCCTGTCATGAGAATGATAAAATACAGCCAAGAGATAAGAGTGTTATGTAGAAATTATTATTACCGAAGTTTGTTTTTAATTTACCAGAGGCAAACTCTTAATAGATATTCTGTTGAAAAAAATTAATCTTTGCTTTCATAATGTGTCATTTTTCTTTTGTGAACTTTTCACATTTCAACTTTTTATGTCCCTCTCCCTTTCGAAGAATCAGGGCATGTTGCTTTGCTGCTGTCTGTCAGTCAGTCAGTCAATCTGTATGTTGGTCCACCAAGTTTCTGTTCATTTTCTTGGCAGTTGAGATACTGAAATGAAATTTGGTAAAAAGATTTTTTAGAAGAATAACTAGGTCATGTTCTGTTATGGAAACAATGGAGAGATATGCACCTTGACCTTAGAAAAATTTCAATTATCTGTAGTTTCCATTATTTTCTGTGCAGACGTTACACATATTAAAGTGAAAGTTCTTTGGTATGCAGATTTATCATAAGGATATCTACTGTAGGTCAACTTCTGTTTTGGGTACATTTCTGACTTAGAAAAATTCAATTATATGAGTGAGGGGGCATTTTACAAACATTTCTTATTCTCAAGATCGACTTACTCAACCAAACTTGCCACACAGGCATCAGTGGGTAAAAGGTATTTAAATTTGTCAAAATGTAAAGCTATGTCTTCTCTCAAAGGGAGATAATTAAGAAATAAAATTGTTGTAGTCATTTAAAACAAAGTGAATCATAAAGGACAACATATAAAAGCTTTCCTAATGAGTATATAGATTTAAATTTGTATAATCATACTTTTGTAGATGATGATCTGCCATTACCAGAGGATACAGAATTGAGATGTTTTCAATACTTGGAAAAAGCACACAGGTGAAATGCCAAGCTCATTTTTATCGCATAGATGCATTACTATTAGATATTATGTACTTGTTGATCAAGGTGAAATACTAACAAGGTTCTCCACATCTAAAATTTAACCATGAAGGAAGATGCCCACAAGAAGTTAAAAATGACAGCATTGTTACAACGCACTTTGAAATATTACGCACTTTGAAAAAAAATTTTCAAAGTGCGTTAAATTTTGGGACCAAGTCAATGCACTTTGAAAAAATAATTTTTTTTTTCAAAGTGCGTTGATATGGACCATATTAATGCACTTTGAAAAACTGTGTATGGATTTGTCAATATTCCTGCAAATCTTAGGTATGATAAATAATTGAACCTGTTTGATATTTCTTCTGTGAAGAGGTCACATCAGGATATGAAAGTGAGCGATTTTGATTTTTCCATATTATCAGTGAAAACACAACTAGATTAAGGTTCACGACAAAATGTCGCAAATTTAAAGCTTTGAAAATTGTCGTCACGCGCAAAATCCCCCATGGGAATTTTCAAAAGTTGGCATGTATGAGTAACGCTGCTAAACTGTAAATCTCTTTAATCAAGGTATGACCAAAAATCTAAGTTGAAAAGTGCTGAAATTCAAAGAATAGGAATTTCCTGGTAATATGCACATCTACACATTGTGTACTAAATATCCAAAATGCCCAAAGACACTCTGTGGGTGAAGTATGAGTCAGATTGGGCCAAGAAGAGATATTGCTCCTGACACGAGATTTGGACGGACAGACTGATCACTGTATGGGTAACAGAGTGGGTCCCTTATAATGCTTGCAATAATTCAGTTACCCTCTTTAAATAAAGAATTATTATTACATGTATGTTATCATCATTATAAAAGCTATTACTTGTTTCTTAAAATTTTGGTGCACAGTGGATGTTAAAACGATTATATTCTTTACTTTTCAGTATTTTTATTTAAGGAATTATAATTTTATAATGTGATTAATTGAGTGGCTTGCGTGATGAGTTTTAAGGCCAATGGCTTTTATGCATAAAATTTTCAAGCAAGCCAAGTTATCATCATGAAGTAAAAAAAATCTGAGTTATTCCTTTTTACATTTAAATGCTCTTGATTCCCTAAATCCACGTGCGACAAGCCCCATACCTTAACTATTTGTAATTTTATCTTGGACAAAGACATTGGAAATGTAAATACAGTCAATTCTTGAATTATCGCCATTCCATTCATCGCCATTTTCGCATTACCGCCATGATTTCACAAGAACGTTTTTCCTGCTTTAAAAAATTCTCTTTATAACGCCAAATTTGCATACCGCCATCCGCCACCCTGTTTTCACAACAAATGTCCATTTTTAAGTGTCAATCATCTCGATATACCGCCACAGGTGCATGCGGTCAGTGAAGTGCGGCTAATTGGTTGACGCTATCTCTTTTGTAAAGCATGCAAAGCTAGACAAGTACAAGCAATTAAATAATTAAATAAGAATTAAATAAACAATAATTTTAATATGAACTGTGATAATGATCTTTTTTTCTTTGATAAAAGTAATTTTGTCACGGGCACTCATGGCTTCGCCACGAAAGTGGTAGTTGTTAAATTACGCAGAATACGATATTATTTTGATGATCTCTGCTTTAAACAATGCAAAGTTTTCTTTACAAATAATTAAACGGTAAAAGTTGTGAACGTTTCACTAAGAATGCAGATTCCATAAACTGATTAACAATGAATTTATTCAAGAAATTATTTTACGTATCGTCAGCAATATATAATCACAACGATCGACCCAGCATGTTTTCTTTTAATATCAGACGTGCCGATTTACATGCATACACATGTACTTGTCTTCATTTCATAACTGCACATTTTATTTTAATGAAATTGTACATAAGAAAAATTACTTGAAGTAATTTCAAATTTAGAAATATGTTTCATATACATGTACATGTACAGTAAAATTTGTCTAATTCGGACTCTGAGTACTCCGGATTTTTGTCCATTCCGTCTTTAAATTTTAGTCCCATGCACTTCTTTAACGAATACATTAGAAAAAATTCTGTATAGTCTGGATACTGTCTATTCTGAATTCCGAACGGCCATACTGGTCCCAACTGCTCATAATTAACGGTAATCATTCCCTCTAATCCGGCCACACATAATTACCTGAGTTACTTCAAAGCAATTAACACCTTTCGTGGTGGATGTGATAATCCGTGTTTACATAAGCATTAGTGCCATGAGACAAACTCAGTGAAATGCGGCGGTGGCACAGCCCGCTTGAAAAAATATTGTATGATTAAATTACAATTTAAAAAAAAATTAACTTTGTTTTAACTCCTTAAAATATATGTACGCAATTTACAAATCAAAATAATAATCGGGATCGAAAATCGAACACATTTCAAAATGGCGCCATAACACTGTGGGGGAAGACATAATTTTTAAAAAAATTAAAAGTTCAATCCAATAATTAGCACATCGTTAATAATTGTGCATTACTGTTTATACATTTAATGAACTCTTTGACAATCAAAACCCGGTCCGCTTGATACATAGTAGGCCTATATTATGCGTGCCTGTAGATTTTGATTTAGATAACATTTCACCCGACTTTCAAACTTAGTGAACAAACAAGAAAATACAGTAAGTCTTGTGAGACTTTTTGATAATTTCAAAATTTCAAAACTCCAAAATGTTGATTTCACCATTTAATTATATTTTATATTATGTGTATGAAGTACTTGTAAATAAACAACGAAATTTTTCAAATGTGATATTTTCCTGCACTCCGGATTCTGTCTAAACCGGCCAAATTTTATGGAACTGGCGGTAGCCGGTTTGGATAAATTATACTGTAATTATAAGAATAGAAACGCAAATGGTATTTCTAAAAACAGTAACTCTACTTCTTGTTTCCTGAATGATTGGAAATTCAATTCATCGCCAAATTCGTTATACCGCCAGGATTTCTAAATTACAAAAGGTGGCGGTTTATCAAGAATTAACTGTATCTATTCTTGTGTGATACAACAATTGTACTTACATTTGGAAATATTTGGACTTCCTTCACTGTCTGGCAGCCTGATGTTGTTCAAAACCTTGCTTAAGTTTGTCATTACACTGAAATGTAGTATTTTATGTCACTGTAATTGCAAGTAAGGAGAGTATAAAGTATATACTTGCCTACAAGTCAGTATTTTGTGAGTTAAGGCAAACCGACTTGAACACAAGCATATACAGCAGTTGCTTGGTCTGTCAGTCTATCTGTCTTGATGTCAATCTGAACAAGATGCCTTTGAGCCACAACACTCAAGTGCTGTTTTTCATCAGATTTCATCCTTGTAATACTTACTGTGGTCCCAACCTACTCCTGGAAATCATGATTTGAACAATTTACATTCTAAACTACCTCGGGATTCTTCCATATAAGTTTAAGCTTTTCTGGCCCAGTGTTTCTTGAGCAGAAGATTTTTCCTAGACATTTCATATTAAAACTTAAACTCTCTATTATGGCCTTATCCAACCCCAAGGGACCATGATTTGAACAATTTAGAATTTACACCACCCCAGGATGCTTTTAAATAAGCTCAAGTTTTTCTAGAAAAGTAGTTCTTGAGAAGAAGATTTTTTAATGACCCCACCCTATTTTTCTTCTTTTCTTGATTACAGTCCCTGAAACGTTCTACTTTCCCATTTTTCCAATTGCTCAACGTTCGTTTAGCGTTTGTTCACCGTTCGTTCAGCGTGCGTTTACCGTTGGCTCTCCGTTCACAGTTTTGCGTTCACCGTTTACCGTGCGCTCGCGTTCACCGTTCGCTCTTCGTTCTGTTTACTTTGCGTTCACCGTTCACTTATCGTTCAGTCTTTATTGTTATTCGGAACTCCGAAGTGAAAGGACTTATCTTTTTGATGGTAAGGATTTACACAATTTTTAATTAAACAACTAAGATATTGTGTTTGAAGAATAATTATTTCAATGCAAAAAGTATCTACGATATTTATATGTCTATTATTATAACTTAGCTGTTACTTTTTCCATAAAATTTTCCTGGAAAGTAATACATTAAGAACCAACATGTAAGTAGAACGATGCTAAAATTTAAAATTTAAAGGCAATGTACAAATACTTCAAGTGCGGCATATTGTTGTAATGTAAAAGACGACAAACCGTGCATAGACAAGAATTCACAAAAAAATTATTTCTAACACGTATTTAAAGAAAAAACGCACGAAAACATGTTAGAACTACATATAGGTCTGAGAATTATTAACAGTACTGCAGATATTCAGTTAATTAAATATTTATAGAGCAAATTAAATTGATAGTGTGATTTTAAATTTTAGAAAAGACCAACTGTTTAAAATGTAATACATTAGAATTTTTTTCTACTTCACGTATATAAAGT
This sequence comes from Saccostrea glomerata, assembly GCA_003671525.1. Lineage (NCBI taxonomy): Eukaryota > Metazoa > Mollusca > Bivalvia > Ostreida > Ostreidae > Saccostrea > Saccostrea glomerata. Next base: position 74,147 of record PRKT01000941.1, read on the forward strand.
TTATTATTAGAAAGGAAAAATCCTTCCTTCACCGTAACTAAATATATGTTTGCCATTCAGTATGATTAAGAGCCCCCCCCCGTGTGCCTTTTCTCCCGAAATCAAATTCTTAGTTAGTATTTTCAGCATATATTAATTAATATTCAATGTGAATTGTAACACAAAAAATCATTCTTAAAACAAATATCAAAACAGTCATTATATACATACATGTGCCGACAGTGGTATTTTAATTTGGCAGGGATTATGTTTCAAATTCAATTTCAAACTTAATCCTTCCAGGTATATACATGTATTACCATTATTTATTATTTTTCCGTAGAAAAGCGAAAATCAAATGTAGAAATTATGTGAAAAAATGTTAAAACTTCTTGAAAATACAAAGTGACTCTTTGACTTTGGCATGTTTGGTGAAGCGAGATTCCCACACCTCCATTGTGTCGAATTATTTTGATTGACAGGACAAGCACGTGCACTTCGAATGAACCGTGTGAACTTGATGAAGGAAAATAAAAGCCGATGCTTACCGTCAAATGGATTTGTTAATCTTCAAAAATGATTACTTTGACTGCCTGCAGTATTAGAAAAAAATGATATGAATTTTTATTCGATATCTGAGAATCGACGGGGCTTAAATCTCTCTCTCTCTCTCTCTCTCTCAAGTCTCTCTTGCTCTTACATTTGTCCTGCTAAATAAAAAAAATTAGACAACATATTATTTATTTAGTTCTGAAAACTAATCTATTACAAATAATTTGAATGCCTCTTTCCATTATCTTGTCCGAGTATAATCACGGTTGGGATATGTCTTCAGATATACATTAACATGTAAAACTTTGCTAAAAAAATAATCATAAACTAGAACTGTCCAAACGGGACAAAATACCCCCCGCTGGATTTTTCAGAAGTAAGTTTTTCCATAATAAAGATATGTATCAAACATGAATATTGAAATTTTTCTTCCAGTGACCTTGAAGTTCCCCAAATGACCTTGGGTCAGGGACATGACACACCCTTGGGTCATGGGCAATCTTTGTGTGAAATGACAAGCTACCAAGTTTATCCATAAGAAAGATATCAACAGGACAAGAATTATGAATTTTTTCTTTCAGTGACCTTGAACTTCCCCAAATGACCTTGGGTCAAGGTCATGACACACTCTTGGGTCATGGGCAGTCTTTGTGTGAAATGAGAACCTACCAAGTTTATCCATAAGAAAGATATGGACTGGACACAAATTATGAATTTTACTTCCAAATTCCAACGACCTTGAATTTCCCAAAATGACCTTGGGTTAAAGTCATGACACACCCTTTGGTCATGGGCAATCTTTGTGTGAAATGAGAACCTACAAAGTTCATCCATAAGAAAGATATGGACAGGACACGAATTATGAAATTTTTCTTCCAGTGACCTTGAACCTCCCCAAATGACCTTGGGTCAAGGTCATGACACACCCTTAGGTCATGGGCAATCTTTGTGTGAAATGAGATCCTACCAAATTTATTCATAAGAAAGATATGGACCGGACACGAATAATGAAATTTTTCTTCCAGTGACCTTGAAGTTCCCCAAATGACCTTGGGTCAAGGTCATGACACACCTTTGGGTCATGGGCAATCTTTGTGTGGAGTAGTAGATTCTAATGTCCCTCTGTAAGAAAGATATGGACCGGACACGATTGCACAGAGAGACGGACAGACGGACGGACAGACAGACAGACGGAAAGCTGGACAGACAGACAGCTAGACAGACAGACGGACAAGGTGATTCCTATATACCCCCCCAAACTTCATTTGCGGGGGGTATAAAAATAAAAATAAATATATATAATTATTACTGCATTAAAACTTTAAATACGAGTGTATTTATGCAAAACGGCAACAGACCTTTGTAAATTAAATTTTAAAAAATCATTATTTTACACGGAATCACCGTGGCATTGAAATATATAGTATATAGTTTTTACAACTGTGGTACAATGTAATAAATTCATTCTATAAGTAGTAGTTTTCTCTTCTGAAGTCCACATTATTTTATTAGTAAAAGAATAAGCAGATTTCTTTTATTAGTAAATTATTTTTTTATCTTTTATACTACACGTTATGTGTTCGGTAACAATTATACATGTTTTATGGCAATAAAAATCGTGTTATTAAAATATTGATTTAAGAAAAAATTGTTTTAATTATTTATTCACTTATTTTTTATTTATTGTTTATTTATATTTTAGCATCTAACATTAGATACAACAGAATAGTTTAAATGCAAGGAAAAAATCTGAAGCATTCCGAATAAATTGTTCATCTTGCGTTCACCGTTCGTTCACCTTTCACCGTTTGCGCTCCGTTCGCGTTCTGCATTCACTCACCGTTCTCTGTTCACACATCGTTCACCAAGTTGCGTTCAGCGTTCACACATCATTCACTCACTGTTCACTCTGCATTCGTTCACCATTTGTTCACCCTTCGTTCAGCGTTCGCTCACTGTTCGCTCACTGTTCAGGTGGGAAAGTAGAACGTTTCAGGGACTGTATCTCCCCTTGTAAGGGGACTTTGTCCTTCATTTTAATAACAATTTAACAACTTTCTTATACAAATCATAGTCATCACTAAAAGATATGTCACTCAAAAGCTTTTTAGAAAAGTTCATGCAGAACCTCTTACTTTAAAACTATTTATTATAATTCAATTTTTATAACATTTAAATTTGATGATGTAAACTGTTCAACATTCCATGAAAAAACTGCTCATAAATCCAAAAAGAAGCAAGATTTATGAGGGACTATTTCTTGTGGTGGAAGGATATTTAGCAGAAAATTCTGCAAATCTGCACTTTTATTAAATTAGTATCTTGGAACTTTAGCTTCACATACTTTTGCTTGGGGATATTTTCTGTTATGATATTGCTAGGAATATTTCATATAGGTCTCAATTTATATTTTTAGAACAAATTTTAAACCTTCCCTCAACAAACTTTGCCAAAAAATGAAAATATGTGAGAGAAGTCAAGATAAAATTTACACCTTTTTTCACCTGAAAATCATATATTTTGACCAATATAAAATTAACATCAAGCCTTTTTTTTTATAAATTGCGAAGAATGAATTTAATAGCTACCAATTTTATACAGTATAAACTGGGTTGGAAAAGTTAATGCTTTTTTATAAACCGCAAAGTGGTTGTAAATTAATGTAAATATAAAAATAAATAGCAAAAGTACTTGGTCTTAGTCATAAGTTCTTTTGTAAAACAAACTCTTAATCAATTCAAATTCGGGATATTCCAGAGAGTAACATAAATGAATAGAGAAATTTGCTGGGTGTAGAAATGTTCATCATAATTTAATTAAATACATGTTATATGTGTTATTTATATTTAATATAATACTATTTATGTAATTAAGTGGGAAAATTGGAGTGGGGAGCTAACTTCCTGACTTTGTTAAACAATACCTTTTGGAAGAAAGGGGATTGTCATTCACTAATTCTGCAAAGAATTATTTGCAATTGAAGAAAAGTATTTCATTTATTAACAGCAGAACAGTTTGGCACACACTTGTGGCTTCATACAACACTGAAATCAACTCATATTTACCTGTGAAATCTAATGATACACCTGAGTAACCATGTGACCTAGATTTCAACCTAATGGGATACTTGTTAGACCAAATGTAATACCCTATTGAGCGATCCAGCAACCTACTGAAAACTTTACCTCTATTTCTTAATTCACTGTAATACTCATAGGCAGGGTAGGGGAACAAAAAAGGCATTTCAATTAATCAGTAATATACAGTAATAATCAGTAATTCCCCTACCACACATAAACCCCTGACCCTAGGTCCATACATTTCACAATTTTGGAAAAAGCACCCTTGCTTATCAAAAATGTTTGATTAATACCAAGGAGCAGTTTTTAAACAATTCATTTTCAGTATATAAGATAAGTAGAGCCCCTGTCCCTCTATAGTACCCCTGACCCAGGGGCTTTGAAATTCACAATTCTGGAAGAAGGACCCTTGCTCATCATAACTATGTATGTAGTTCATCTGCTTAATACCCATAAGCGGAGAAAATGATTTTCAAAGATTTAATGCATTTTCTCTATATAATCAATAGAATCCCACCGTAACACCAGAACCCCTGACCCTGGAGCCATAAAATTCACAATTTTAGAAGAGGCATTCTTTCTCATCATAACTATGCACTTAGTTAGTTTATATGATATCCTTGAGCAGAGAAGAAGATTTGTAAAGATTTTATGAATTTTCACAATATAATCAACAGAGTCTTGCCGTAACACCAAAACCCTTGAAAGCCCTTGACCATGGGCAATCAAATTCACAATTTTGGAAGAGGCATGCAACTCTTGCTCATTACATTCATGCTAACAGTTTGACTGCTTGGTGTCCAGGAGTAAAGATTTTTTAAGATTGCATAAATTTTAGTGGTTTTGGCCCCACCCCTCAGGCCCCAGGGGGGCAGGGACTGGGAAATTCAAAAATTTTGTTCCCCTTCACCCATAAATGCCATATGCTAAAATTGGCTGAAATTGGTTCAGCAATTTCAGAGAAGAAGCTGAAAATGTTCAAATGTTAACAAGACACACGACAGATGAGAACGGATAGCAACAGCTCGGGTGACCTAAATAAGGGTATTTTATTCACATGTGTAAACAACATTATGTTTGACAAATATGTAGGTACATGTATTTGATAATTTTCATTGTCATACATTTAACTAAGAAATACAACACACAATATTACCTTTGGGAAAAGGGAGGGAAAAGAAATTCTTTTTGACATGAGACTTATTTATTGTTTCATTCCTAAATATTTTCATATTATTTAACTGGCAAACTTAACTATATAACTTGCAAATTATATTTCAATACATGCAGATAAAATCAACAGCTATGCTTTGTAGATTTATACTTTCATTTTCAATAAAAAGATCTCTTTGGATTCCAATTTTATTTTTTGATAATTATTTCAAAATGTTTTTAATTTTTGTTTCTAATAAAATGACTTACAATTATCCCTTTGCATACATTTTAAATCCCCTAACTGCTCCAGGCTATTAATGTTATCTCTTTCTGGACAGCTGTGTGCGTTCCAGCGAGAAGTGATTTCCTGTGGCTATATATATAATTAATATCTCTCCGTGCATTAAATAAACACTGAAACTTGTCTGTGCACATTGAATAAACAAGTCTGATATTCTTATTCCGATTGACAAAACTCGGTTAGGGAAACTTTTGAAATTGAAATTTAAGGGCGAATTTTTCAAATCGGGATATTGGGGTAATTTTTCTCTCCCAATCAGGAAGTCAGGATGACAGGGTCATTTCGGGAGGATCCCACCTAAATCTGGAAAGTTGACATGTATGCTCGAGTTACCTGTATAGATAATTTTAAGATATATACATGTGTTACATTTAAAATTTAAGCCATTTATTTCTCCTTGAAATTCATAATAATTACCTTGATGATTTTAGAATTGGGTTTTGAAGTTGCAACGGATTTAACCTGAACCAGTCAAGCAAAAGCTTGACTGCTGGCAGGGTAAAAAACTCCTTCAGTTTCTGTTCTTGCTTCGGGGTGTTTTGTAGGAGCAAATCCAAAATGCCAACTACAATAAATATAAAGTTTTAACATAATTAAGGAGGATCTCAATATCAATAAATACAATTGATTTTTGTTCTATGCATTTGTTTTTAATGACAGACTCAATATCCAATAAAATAAAGTTCAAAAGTATTTCACTTTATTTTTTGGAAATATTTAAAATATTTTATTCATCTTGATTCTATATTTTAAAAGCCCTAGCTGTAATTTAAATTTCTATTTAAAGTTAAATGTTAGATTATAAAATATTTAAATGAAAACCAACAAAGTTATAACAAGAAATCTGTGAGCCAATGCTCACTTGTAATACCCCCCGCTCTGATGAAAATAAGCACTAGCTATCATGTTAATATACTGTAGATCACTAAATTTTCTTGACACCTTATTTCTGCGAGATAGTCATTGACTCTTGATTAGCGAGACAAAATTTTAACGAATTCTGGTTATTGCTCTATATAATCTTAAGGAAAACTATTATTACACGAGAATTTAATTTTCCCGAGCACACTATCTCGCGTAATAACGCGAACATAAAGTTCTCGCGAATAAAAAGTGATTTACAGTACACAAGTTCAATTACGGGCAGATGCACAGAAAAATATGAAGTTGACATCAGATTCATATCAAAATTAAACCCACCATATGGCATGCCTTAACAAAGAGTGTGATAAAATTTCAAGCATCTGCTATGAATAGCTAATGAGAAAACTGCGACAAAGATCTGTTATATATGAAAGGGACAGACGCACAGACAAACAGGAAGTTTACATCGGATTTAAACAAAAATGTATCCCACCAAATGGCATGCCTCAGAGAAGATTGTGTTAAAATTTCAAGCATCTGCTATGAGTAGTTGTTGAGAAAACTGTGGCGAAAATTTGTTATGTATGAAACCGACAGATGCACGGATAAACAGAAAGTTGACATCAGATTTGAACAAAAATAAATCCCAACATCTGTCATGCCCAAGGGATTTTGTCTTAAAATTTCAAGCATCTGCAATGAGTAGTTGCTAAGAAAACTGTGACAAAAATTTGTTACGGACGGACAGACAGTCCGAAACACGGAGTGGGGGTATAAAAATATCTATATAAACTTTATTAAACAATCTTTATAAAAGATGCTTTTCTTACTTCGTCTTTACTATTCATTTAAGGTAAACCTTTACTCAGGAAGACTTAAAATTCCACTCATAAGAACGAAAAAAACCAACCCTTGCACAAATATTGTACATCTATGACTCTTATGTTAAATTTCAATTTCAAATAACTAGGTCAGTGACCTACTTTTCATGCTAGTGGCCCCTCAGTATTTCTTGGAAAATACCTCAATTTTTCACACTATGACCAATTTTTTTTTTACTCACAAAATATTACAAGCAACACAACTCTTTAAATAATGAAAAATTATAGAAACAGAACAGCTTTAAATTTGCTTCATTTAACGAAAAGATAAGAGTTTGGGCCAAAAACTTCAAGATTATTACCGTCCAAATTTCCTCTGTCATATTTATATTTTTTCCCCATTTTGAATTGAATATTTAAAAAATCCGAATGATAAGAACTCTAAACAAGAGGCCCACGGGCCTTATAGGTCACCTGAGTATTGTGTAACAACTTTCAAACAATTAAATTTAGTTCATGTTTTAAACCAGAGGCCATGAAATTCACAATTTTGAGAGAGACATCATTGCTTATCATAATTATTAACTTAGCATGCTAAGTAACTCTATTTACTTAATACTCAGAGGTAGATCAGAGTAACAAAGAGAAAACGCACTTCCACTTTGTACCCAGTTGTGCACCTCACCCCAAAGGAACCACTGACCCAGGGGCCACATATTTCAAAATTTTGCAAATTTTATCATAAAATGATTGATTAATAAGAAAGAGCAGATTTCAAAGCATTAATTTATTTTCAGACTATGTAACCCTGCCCCCCCCCCCCCCCCCCCCCCCCC
>PRKT01000941.1:87453-102068 GCA_003671525.1 Saccostrea glomerata
AAATACTGGAAATAATTTTGCTTTTAAAAGAAATGTCAAGAAATTTTTATTAGAAAGGGGAATTGCCCAGTGTAAAAGTCAAGTTGTGTTTTATTAGTTTTCATTATTAGTATAAGTTGTTCCAATTACAATCATGTGAATATTTGGTATACATTCACAATACACTTCATTTTTAAGGATCTTTGTGTTGTCAACTTGATCCCATATCTTAGCTATAGTATTTTAATTTTATATTTATCTGCTTATATTATTTAACATCCAATTAATATACATGTTTGAGTATAAGGACCCCATTGGAAATAAGCCATTGGCTTTCATGGGTTATCCTTGGTATACAAACATAATCTTATGTGAATCATATTTATAAATTCATGTCTTTTAAAAATGATTGATTCCGATATTTTATATCAATTATATTGTTTAATGCCATCTTTTATATATATATATATATATCTTAAATTATATTGTGAATATTGCAACGTATGTGTAGTATACCAAATAAATATCTAATCTAACACCAGAACCCCTGACCCTGGGACCATGAAATTCACAATTTTGAAAGAGGCACTCTTGCTCATCATAACTATGTACTTAGTTAATTTATTTAATACTCAGAAGCAGAGAAGAAGATTTTCAAAGAATAAATGCATTTTCACTATATAATTAATAGAGCCCCGCCCTAACACCAGAACCCCTGACCCTGGGGCCAAGAAATTCACAATTTTGGAAAAGGCATTCTTGCTTATCATAACTATGTGCTTAGTTAGTTTATTTAATACTCAGAAGCAGAGAAGAAGATTTTCAAAGAATAAATGCATTTTCACTATATAATCAATAGAGCCCCACCTTAAAACCAGAACCCCTGACCCTGGGGCCATAAAATTCACAATTTTGGAAAAGGCACTCTTGCTCATTATAACTATGTGCTTAGTTAGTTTATTTAATACTCAGAAGCAGAGAAGAAGATTTTCAAAGAATAAATGCATTTTCACTATATAATCAATATAGCCCTGCCCTAGCACCAGAACCCCTGACCCTGGGGCCATAAAATTCATAAATCTGGAAGAGGCACTCTTGCTCATAATAAATATGTTCTTAGTTAGGTAATTTAATACCCAGGAGCAGAGAAGAAGATTTTCAAAGAATTTATACATTTTCATTATATATTCTATTCAGCCCCACCCTAGCACTTGAACCCCTGACCCAGGGCCTATGAATTTCACAATTTTGGTAGAGGACTCAATGCTGATTACAATCATGCCAACAGTTTGTCTGCTTGATGTCCATGAGTAAAAAAGATTTTTAAAGATTGCAATAATTTTAGTGGTTTTGGCCCCACCCCTCAGGCCCCAGTGGGGCAGGGACCATGAAATTCACAATTTCTGTTCCCCTTCACCCATAGATGCTGTATACCAAATTTTGTGGAAATTGTTTCAGTTGTTTCAGAGAAGAAGCTGAAAATGTTCAAATGTTAACACACGACGACGGATGAAAACGGATAGCAATAGGTCACCTGAGTGAAACTCAGGTGACCTAATTATTTATAGCCTCAGGTTACTTTTGTTGCTCTTATTCTCATGGTATTAATATTATATGGGGTCAATGAATGTGAATGGTCAAATTACTGAGATATGTTGTCTGGAATGGTTTTTTGTTCATATTATTTTTGAATTTCTTTATCTCATAGCATTAATTCATTTGAAATAGTTAACAAACACCAACACCTATAATATTTGCAAAATGGTATGCATGTAACCTTTACATTGTGATTAAAATTGCAAGAAAAATATATAATTTTGACAAAACAAAAAATTATAAATTTAGTCCAAATTTCCTCTGCATTACCATACATTGATTTTTGTTTCTGTTTATTTTCTTCGAATAATGAAATATTAAATTTTTAAACTGATACATGTATTGAGTTAAAACTTGCTTATGTGGTAGGATTGGATTTTACATAGTTAGTAAATAACGATGATTCTTATTGGTTACGATCGTTTGTTTTACATTCAGAAACTTTCTAGCTTTATACAGTGATCTGGGTATAATGTCCTTGTATGAGTTATACATAGAATTCAGTTGTTGATTGGATAAGAGAGACACACCTCCGTATCGCAATGTATTTAAAGTCCACTATTTTACTTATACTTCAGTTGGTCTGGAACCTTCTCAAAGGTTCGTACCAGCTCAATTTTTGATAAGAGGGGTGGATCCCGGTCCCTGTCTCGTTCATTTGTTCACCATTATCTTTTTTTGTTTTCCTTATTTTTACGTCCATTTTCCAGTTCCTTATTTCTATTTTTGGTAAACCGGTTAGGTTAGGCATAGTAGATTTTTCGTGCAGGGGTGGGTCACTTTCATTCGGACTTAGCTTTGGGTAGGACGGGCTCTGGACATTGTACATTTGTTAGGTAGGCACTTATTTCTATTGAGGCTCATAAGTATAAGGTCGTTAGTACATTAGTTTTCGTTGTAAATATATAAATGTAATATTTTGTGCTGTTAATATAATACATTTGTTGCCATAATAAATATTTGTTAATTTGCAAACTCTTGTTATTAAAATTCTTGGGTTAGTAAGTCACTTTCGTGACTATTTGAAAATCAAGAGGTTTATTGGTAAGTAAGAAATTAGAATAAAACGCCAAGTACTATTATTAATAAAGAAAGTGTGTGATATTAAAGAGGTATTTTCATACGGTCATTTTCGCTACACTGGTATCGTGGAATTTCCTAAATTGCATTGATACCATGTAGCGAATTCCAGTTACACTTATTTTATCCATTTAGAACCATTTTTAATTTAACATATATCTATACTTGAAGTTTATAAAATTTCCTTTCTGTTTTTTGAAACCTGAGTAAACGTCATCCTTAATATGCCACAAACCTACATGGAAAATAAACTAGAACTGTACGCCATTTTACCAATGCACAAGAATATTTCTTTAAAGAAATATTTTAGGGAATAAATTACTTGTAAAACTGAACATCAAAGAAAATGATCTGAGCTCTTCACTGCCAAGTTCTTCATGTAAGGAGTTGGACTGTTCCTCACTGTCCTGATACTGAGTCATACGTTGAGCATGGTGCATGGAGAAGATATTTATAGCCACAATTTGTACCAGAATAAGGGATGGAAAACTCTGAGATGTTACATGGGCTGGTAAGGCTGTCAGGAGTTTAGAACTCAGTGCTGCTGCTCTGTCAAGTTCTGTAGGAAGTTTAATAAAAAAATGTAATGGTATACCCAGTACATAAAAATACAAAATGAAGAAATATTTTAGAAATGAATAATGTATTACTTCAAAATCATACAAACCAGTGCAAAGATGAATACATGCATGAAGCTGGAGAAACGATGTGATCATTTCACTCACTGAGAGTTTTCCTTTCAGCTCAGGACTAAAACAATAGAAAACTAGTGTTAATTTTAATGGGAACCATACCTATGTTCCCCAAATGCTCCCTAACTCCCTTTTTGTGCCTAATTTTTGTAAGACATTTTGAAAGATATGACCAGTATTGAAGGATTTTATAAAAAAAAAATTTGCAAGCACGTGCATGCAAAATGACCTTTGTTCCACAAATCTACATAACATGCCTACTGACCCTAAATAGGTTTCACCTTAATCTGATGTGTAGTTTACAAGAGATCACTCCTGGACAAAAAAGTACCCAGGAAGAAGAAGAAAAAAAATAATATTAATACATGTAGTAAGAAAAAGAGAAAAACAATAAGTTCCTCAACTTCGTTTGGGGAAAATAACAAGTGGCCCATGAGCCACATCACTCACCCAAGCACATGGTCTCAGTAAAAACACAAATCAGCTTAGTATTGAAAAAGTTTAATGGGGGCGAAGGTGTTAATTATATGCTACTTGAGGATGTCACATCATCAATATAGAATACATGCATAACTTTGCCATTCTTGAAAAGAAGACTTTTAAATATGTTTTCCTACATATTACTTTGTAAAAATTTTATCTCCTATGTTTGCTTTTTCCACATACAACCCTCCAACCAACCCCTAGTCATGATTTGAATATAAGAGGCCCAAGGACTTTGAATTGCTCTTTTGATTAAATTTTCAAAGAATAAATGTATTTTCACTAAAACCCAATAGATCCACGCCCTAACACCAGAACCCCTGGCCCTGGGGCCATGAAATTCTTGGTTTATTTATTACCCAGGAGCAGACAAAAAGATTTTCAAAGAAATAATGCATTTTCACTATATGATATAGCCCCAACCTAACACCAGAACACCTGACCAAAGGGCCATAAAATTCACAATTTTGGACGATGCACTCTTGCTCATCATAACTATGTACTTAGTTAGCTTGTTTAATACCTAGGAGCAGACAAGAAGATTTTCAAAGAATTAATGTTTTTTTACTATACAATCAATAGGGGCTTGCCCTAACACCAGAACCCCTGACCCAGGGGCAATGAAATTCACAATTTTTAAAGAGGCACTCTTGGTCATCATAACTATGTTCTTAATTAGTTTTAAATATAGGCCTGCTAATAACGGAGTGCAATTGGTACCCATGGGAATTCCAAAAGATTGTTGGTATACCTGGTCTCCAAAAACCACCTAGATATTGTCAATCAGAAACTCAGGCATCTCTTTGATGTCAACTTTAGAGTACTTGTGTGTGCAATCAGAATGTTTTTTAACAAAATAATTTTTAAAAAGACCAGTGACCGGGTAAGTACATTTACGAGTTCCATTTTTATGGAAAAAGCAGCTGTCAATGATATCAAAAAGCCTGGGCTTTAATTTATCATGGAGAATGATTGTGTATAAAGTTGTTAAGTAATAAGTTTTTAAGCTGCTGATTTTGATAAATTTTGGTAAAAAGAAAAATAATATTTATGTACACGCTGGAGGTTGGGAAGTATGTTGTTTATAACATTAAACCCTAGTGGCAGTTGAAAGCCCTACACTGCTCAGATGAGCTAAAAAGCCACTGTGAAATTTATTTTTTTTTTTTTTTTACAGCATTTCTTGACTTTTGTGCCACTGTTTCAAAATTCTTGAATTCAAGTTATTAAAGAATGATTATACGAATATGACAATATGTTAATTCAGTCTTACATGTCTTTTGTGAGTTTGGTGTACATTTTTTCCAAATTAGTAGCAGCAGCGGGAAAAGGATGTCGGAGAGCTAGGCTGCGGATATAATAAAAAACTGTGGTTAACTTGTTTCCCCTTGCAGCCTCCACAATAGCAAGCTGATTGTATGGTTGTCCTACAAAAACAGAAAACACTGCCAATCATTAAACTTAAATTTACAATTTATATTGTATGTGTTACATGTACAACACTGTACAGGGTATTTCATTATATATGTTACATTTTGAACCTTCAATTTGACAAACACAAGAAAAAGATATTGATAAGTCTTTTTATCTCTATCTTTCTATCAAACTGATGCATGTATCCATAAGATTCTTAATGTAAAATTACCAACTAAAATATTAAACACTGATCAAAATCTTGAACATTAAAGAAAATTGGAAAAATTTCCAAGTTGCGTCATTTTTGCTACGTTGAATTTCACAACGCCAAAAGCTCACATTATATGTTTCAAATAATCTTCATTAATTTTACAACAAAAGAAAGTTGTTTCTTGAAATATGTATAAAACCTTGCCACACATTATTGCTTAGACACACATTTGAAGGTCCATGCTCATTTTGAGTCAATTCAGTATCTGTCATCTTGGATTATAGACCCTATTCCCTATGAACCCCTACAGTAAAGAGCCAAAAGATTGAGATGGTCAAATGCAGAGGTCCAAATTGATCATTCCTTGCATTATCAAAATTTTGTAAGCTGATAGTTTCAAATCATTTAAAAATTTATTATATGCTGATATTGCCAATATAAATTTCTGAATATATCTATCAGACACTTTTCTAAGAAGTTTGCTACACTAAGAGCCTCCACTTTACCAATTAAGAGGCAGTCCATCGAAAAACCAGGCAGCATTGTATTCATAGGCGGCACATCGAATGTGATGAATATTTGGTATTTTATTAAAAACAATATCAATGTAGTCCAAAAGGAATTATAATGTAACTGAAGATTTGTTCGAAAATTGCTTATTTAGTAAAATATCCTTTAACAGTCGAATATCTTTGGATATGGGGTAACCCATATCTATTCTTGTTTAATGTTGTAATGTGTAAACACTTGCTTTAATAAGTCCACATGCAAAAAATAATTAAAATCCATGACATGCGATGTGCCACCCATTGCCTGGTTTTTCGGTGGACAGCCTCTTAAATCTCTGCTTCTTAAAGTCTTTAGGCTTTCTGGAATATTGTGTCATTTAACACATATTGCCTGTCCCTGTCCTTTAACCTTGTTACTACCTTTCTGATAAGCATCCCAGAAAGCTTCCATTCTTTTGGAAAATTTATTTCATCAACTTGTGAATGAATAGAATGAATATTGGCAACATGAATTGAAAAACAAGAGGCCCAAGGGCCTTGAATCGCTTCTATTTGCAGCCTCTAACTCTAAGTATCCTAAGACCCAAGTTGCATCATCTGACAAAGTTTGATTATTCTTTGTCAGTTAGGACTGAAGATAATTCAATAAGGCTATAAAAAATCCATAAGTAGGTCACAGTGACCTTCTTTAAGACTGAAGTTTTCTTAGGACTCAAGATGCATTTATAGACAAAGATTGAAGATTCTAAGCCAATAAGTATTTGAGATATTTAAGGTAGGTCAAGGTGATGTAATTTTTTGGTTTGTATTCCCCGAAAACCCAAGACACATCAGCTAACAAAGTTTGCTGATTCTAAGCCAATAAGTACCAGAGATACTTAAATATAGCCATAAAATGTAAAAAAAGTAGGTCACTGTGATCTAATTTTTAGCAGACAGTTTTCGAAAATCCAAGATACATAAACTGACAAAGTTTGATGATACTAAGCCAATAAGTACTTGATATATTCAAAAATAGGTCACCATGACCTCCTTTTTGGTCAACATTCTCCAAAAACCAAAGATGCCCAAACTGACAAAAAGGCTAACAATTCTAGGTCAATAAGTACTGGAGATACTAAAATAAAGCCATAAAATTTCAAAAGTAGGTCAAGGTGATATAATTTTTGGTTTGTATTCCCCAAAAACCCAAGATGCATCAACTGATAAAGTTTGATGATTCTAAGCCAATTAGTACCTGAGATACTTAAATATAGCCAAAAAATGTCAAAAGTAGGTCACCTTGACTTACTTTTTTATCTTCATTCTTGGAAAACCCAAAATGCATCAATTGACAAGGTTTGATTATTCTAAGCCAATAATTACTCGAGATACTTAAAAGTCATAAAATGTCAAAAGTAGGTCACAGTGACCTACTTTTTGGTCATCATTTTCTGAAAACCCAAGATATATCAACTGACAAAGTTTGATGATTCTAAGCCAATAGGTAACTGAGATATTCAAAAGTAGGTCACCTTGACATAATTTTTGGTCGTCATTTCAGAAAACCCAAGATGCATCAACTCACATAATCTGATGATTCTAAGCCAATAACTACCTAAGATACCTAAATATAGCCATAAAATGTCATAAAGTAGGTCATCATGACCTAAATTCTGGTTGATGTTTTTTGAATCTCAAGATGAATCTACTGACAAAGTTTGATTATTGGAGGTCTGAAGGTAATCAAAATATGCCTTTTAAACAATTTGAAATCAAGTGCCTGCAAAATTAAAAAATTAGGTCACACAAAGTGTCCTACTTTTTCATAGATATGTTTTAAGGCCCCAAGATGCATCAACTCACAAGATTTGATGATTCTTAACCTCTCAGTGTCTGAAATAATGGAATTAAATGTTTTAGAAAGGATAAGTCACAAAATTCAAAAAGTAGGTCATGGTGACCTTCTTTTAAGTTGATGTTGTTCAAGGACCCAAGATGCATCAACTGACAATGTTTAATGATCATAGGCCTTAAAGTGTCCATAATATGCCTTCAAATCAATTTGAAAACAAATGCCCACAAAATTTTAAAAGTAGGTCACCATGACCTACTTTTGAGTGAACATGATGTGAAGTCCTAAGATTCATCAACTTACTAGATTTGATGATCTTAGTCCTTATAGTAAGCAAAATATAAACGTTTTTATTAAGAGTAACATTAGGTCAACTTTGAAGTGACCTTGAGACCATGCCCTTTGCCCAAGGATATTCCCCCTGCAAATTTTAATCTTCAACATATCCTGATCCTTGAATGTAAGTTTGCCCCCTTCCTTCCCCCAGGGATCATGATTTGAACAAAGTTGAGTTTAGTATCTAAGAATTCTTCCATATAAATATGATTAGTCGTGCCTTTGCTATTCTTGAGAAGATTTTGAAAGAATTTCCCTATATATTTATATGTAAAACTTTGACCGGCCATTGTGGCCCCCCCTTTACCCATGGGTTATGATTTGAATAAACTTAAATCTACACTACCTAAGGATGCTTCCCTATATGTTTCAACTTTCCTGGCACAGTGGTTCTAGAGAAGATTTTCAAAACCTACAACCAAATTTTCACTATTTCTGAATTATCTCCCCTTGAATAAGATATGTGAAATATAAAGGTAACTAAATGATCAAATATATTATACAATTATGGACTTCAGTGTAGGTCAATATGTGGTTATAAGGACTCATGGCAATTGATACTGACCGAAGACACAGAAAGTGATAGCGATCATTTTTTATGTCTGAGGTCAATATCAATACGCAAGTTTTGAGATTAACTCCCTTGGTACGCTCTTTTATTGAGGAGGGGAGTTTTGTTGCCGTGTAAACAGACAGGTGGAACAGATGGATATATTGCATCATCGATATAGATGATCTACTGTTCTATCATAACTACATGATTGTTAGGATGCACTCTTCAACTTGAGGATAGCCGAATTAATGTCCGAAATCATTTTTAAAGCAAAAAATATCGTAACAAAAAAGAAAATATCAGTGGATGTGAGACTTTTCAGAATAGTAAAACTGTGGACAGTGAGGTATGAACCTCTAATAAATACAGTACACATAAAATCATCAGATGCATCACTGATTAACATTATTATCTTTCTATAACATTAAATAAATTTTATAAGCCAAAAACATCGTTCATTTATTCATGCACGTTTGTATACACTAACAAATTGTCTCACCTCCTTGCTGATACGGATACTTTTTGTAGGAGAGTTACAATCTCGAAACTCGCGTATTGCCATGAGTCCTTATAACCACATATTGACTGTTCACTGAAGTCTATAATATACAATTATGGACTTCAGTGTAGGTCGATATGTGGTTATAAGGACTCATGACAATGGATATTGACCGAAGACACAGAAAGTGATAGCGACCGTTGAGGGTGGAAATTCCTTAAAACAACTTATTATATAGTAAATCAATATTCCATAGAGAACTTACCATTGAATGGCACAAGGTTTGCAGCATGCCAGTAAAATGTTTGGGCTTGTTCAACCTGTTGTCTGTACCGAGCTGAAAAAAGGTTTGTAAATTTAACTATATACTTACATTTTGTTGAACACTGGTATTAAGACTGTAAACTATGTGAAACAGTAAGTATACTCGAAATCAAAGCTTATTAAGGACATTCATTTGGCAAATCACAGTAATCTGAGGATAAAAGGTTTAGATTATGTTGTTTTTCTCTCTAGACTGTGAAAATCGAAAAAGTTATATTGAGGTAAAGATGAAGCAAGCAAGATCATCATCAACAGGTAGATTCCTTTCATAACTTTCAAACGAAAATAATAAACAAGAGGCCAATGGGTCTTATGGGTCACCTGAGCATCATGTAACAACTTTCCAACGATTGAATTTGGTCTATATTTAAACTCCACTGACGTCATGGCATTCAAAATTTTGAAAGAGGCACCATTGCTAATCATAACTATACACTTAGCAGAGTAGGGGAACAAAAAAATGCATTTCAAGTAATCAGTAATATTCAGCAATAATCAGTAGTCCATTTCAAGTAATCAGTAATATTCAGCAATAATCAGTAGTGCAAATACATGAACCCCTGACCATTGGTCCACATTTTACAATTTTGGAAAAGGCACCCTTGCTTATCAAACATGTTTTATTACAACCAAGGAGAAGATTTCAATCCATTAAAGCATTTTCAAAATATAAGTATGGTACCCCTGACCAAGCTAGGGGCCTTGAAGTTCACAATTCACGAAAAATGGCCTTTGGCCATCATAGCTATATAAGTAGGTCATCTGCTTAATACCAAGGAGCAGAGAAGAAAATTTTCAAAGATTTAATGAAGGATGTGGAGATAACAAACAATATTCAATCTCAAAGTCCATAAAACAATACAAAATAGGAGCAGAGCAAACACAGACCTCAGAAACATCAGAGGTGGGATCAGGTGCCATGGAGGTGTGAGCATCCCCTGCTGACTGGTCACACCAGCCATGTGCTCCTTGTGATGATCAGGAAATAATTGAAAAATCCGTCGTCAATTCAGTGTATAAGTAATGGACTAACAACTGGTATGAAAAATGTCAGTCAGCATTTGACTCAATGATAAATTGAATTTGCTGACGTCATTGTATCGACCATAAAACTTCCCAAATGATGACTTTAACTCTTTTCCCCTTAGACCTTTCCCTCCTTTACCCCTTAATGACGACTTTTGACGCCTAGCCCCCAACCCTTAATGACAACTTTTGACGCATGTGTATTTCATTGTTGATTTGACCTGAAATTACTGCTTGTATACTAATTATTTGAGCTCTAGGGATACGGCCAGTGCGTCAAATCGTGGCATTAAGGGGAAAAGAGTTAATGAATTTTCACTCCTGTAGATCACTAAATTTTCGCGACACCTTATTTTTCCCGAGATTGTCATTTACTCTTTATAAGCAAGACATAATTTTCACGAATTGTTGTTACTACTCAATAAAATCTTAAGGTATACTACTATACGCGAGAATGAAATTTTCACGAACTCATTGTCTCGCTTAATTACGTGAAAATAAAATTCTCGCAAATAAAAAGTGATTTACAGTATAAAATCAATAGAGTCTGGCCCTAACAATACAACCCCTGACCCTGGGGCCACAGAATTCACAAATTTGGATGAGGCATTCTTGCTCATCATAAATATTTACTTTAAAGTTCATTTAATACCAAGGAACAGAGAAGAAGATTTTTAAAGAAAAAATTCATTTTCACTAATTCAATACAGTCCCACCCTAAGATCAGAAGCCCATACCCTGGGGCCATCAAATTCACAATTTTGGATGAAGCAGTTTTGTTCATCATAACTATATACATATACTTTGTTTGTTTATTTAATACCCAGGAGCATGCAGAGAAGAAGATTTTCAAAGAATTAATATATTTTCACAATAGAGCCTCCCCCTAACACCAGAACCCCTGACCCTGGGGCCATCAAATTCACAAATTTGAATGAGGCATTCTTGCTCATCATAACTATATACTTAGTTTGTTTAATATTCAGGAGCAGAGAAGAAGATTTTCAAAGAATTTCTGCATTTTCTTTATATGACCATATATATAAGAAGGAAAGGGGGGGTATTAAATAGGAAGTCTTAATCTATTTTTATTCTCTTTTTACATGTATTTTGAAAATAAAATCTAAGGTGTCATTAAGCCTGAAAACGCAACATGTACTTGTTGCAAAACAGGTTTTCAGTTCCATGTACTCGGAGGCCATGATCGCTTTTGTAAATGACCTTGATCACAGTTGAAAGAGCGCAGAGAAGATTCCAATATATTTTTAAGGGGTGTGTCAGCGCATACAATTAAAAAAAGATTAACAAGAGGCCCACGGGCATTATAGGTCACCTGAGTAACATGTAACAACCTTCCAACAACTGAATTTGGTTTGATTATTTTAAACCCAAAGCCTTGAAATTCACAATTTTGAAAGAGCACCATCGTTTATCATAACTATACACTTAGCATGCTTATTTTGGTTTCTTAATACCCAAAGGCAGATCAGAGTAACAGAGAGAAAATGCATTTCCACTTTATAACCACCAGTTGTGCACACCAACCCAGAGGAACCACTGACACTGGGGCCTATATTTTAAAATTTTGGAAATTTCATTAAAAAGATGGGTAAACAAGGCGGGCAGAATGCCTATAGCGTCGGATTTTTAAAAAACATATTCAGTATGTTAATTGAGTATTTAAATAACTTCTCGTTATAAAAATATATGAAATTATGAAAAAAATAACTTTTCTGCGAGAAAAAAAATCTCGTTAAAAAATTTTATTTTATACAAATATAAGATGATATTTGTGGGATTCGAACCTTAGAAATAAAAATCCTGCTTTGAGACTAACACGCTAACCACTATGCTACATGGCTCATCAATATTTGGACATTTAAATCATGTTTGTGATATGACCCTTGACTTAATGGACTTGAAGTATTTTTCGGAAAGATGCAAATATTTTGTCATAAAAGTGTACTTTTAAGGTATAGTGGGTCTTCGCTCCATGTTTTTGTAAACCAAAAAATGTATATTTTAATGCAAACTTTTATGATTATCTTTCAAAAAAATGGAGGGAAGACCCACACATATTGAAAAATTTTCTTAAAGTATGAGAAAATGATTGATTTTGTTCTTTTTAGTGTGTGTATGCTTTTTCGTCGGCAAATATTTTGAGTCTTGGCGAGGTTTTTGTAAATTGTAGAGATTTTACTTAAGGCTTATGAGAATAAGCTAGGTTTATGTTGAAAAGAATACCGTAACTTTAACATCTACCAGGTTAGGTTCTGATATTTACATTTAATTTGTTCAACGATTCTGATTGGCTGTTATTTATAAACTAGATTCAGTGGCAGAGTGGATTGTAAACAAAAGTCTAATATTTTATTGCCCGTTTTCAATTCTAATTGTGACTGTGCATTGCGTGTACCGAAATATGTGAGATATGTGAACAATTTTAATACAGAATTTGTATGTTTTTCGTGATTTATAAACTGTAATCGTTTGGAATCCAGAGACAGTTATCCCACAATGGCGGATGGTAATTCAAGACCTCGCACTCGCCAACGTCCACTACAAAATATGTCGAGTCGATGGGACGCTACAAACGTAAACAATTGGACAACTACACAGTTTCAAGAAGAACTTCTAAAATTAAATATTCGCGTCCCAGCTAATATTGGAAAGGCGACGCTTAGAAAAACTCTACTTTGAAAATGCAAACAGAATCCCCGCGGTGAGAGAACGGCGGGAAAATGACTCGTCCCAAAATAGTCACCATGATGAGCTTCTTATTCCTCGACAGAAGTACCAAGTGTGTCACAGACAGAAGAAATTACTAATATCGGAACATCTACACATACCGAGGTTTCTGACCAGACCGTCCAACCTGTTCCAACGCATATAAATTCGGGCTCGGAATCCTTGCGTAACAATTCCAACATGGCCGCCAGTGTAAATAATCAAGTAATCAGCGGCATGCTGAATACTATGAACTCTATGCAACAAACCGTCATGGGTCTACAACAGACAGTGCTCCGACTGATGTCAGATAAGACGGGAAATACAGGAAATAGCAACAATGACACGGGGAATTCATTGGACACGGCGTATGCGGCCATGAGGAGCCAGACTGTCCCAGCAACTCAGAATACAGGTGGGTATAGATTACCTCAGACAGAATTTGGTGTCCCCTCTGAAAACCTAACGCATTTAGACATTGTTGGGGATAAACTCAGAAAGAAGATATGGGAGGGGAAAGACGTGAATTTAGCAGAATTGCTAATACCCAAATATGAGACAGAGAAGACGAAGAATATCACAATAAACTTGTTAAAATATGAGGATCCTCGACTCCATAAACAATTGACTATATCTGAATTTATTACTGCATTCGGACGATACAAGAGAGTCATTAGAAGGCGGCGAGACAGCTAAATGTTTTGAAACGGATTGGGAAATATCTGAATAGATTGGGAAAGCTTACTATATACCATAGTTTTATCATGTCAAATTTTAGTTATTGCCCCCTGACTTGGCACTTCTGTAGTGAGAAAAATACTCAAAAAATCGAGAAAATTCAGTTAAGAGCGCTGCGCTTTATTTATAATGATTATGAAAGCTCATATGAACAACTACTGGAAAGGTCCAAATTGCCCTCCCTAAAAACCAGAAGAATGAGATTACTGGCATTAGAGACATTTAAAATCATTAATAAAAAGAGCCCACTCTTTTTTCAAGATCTGGTCACAGTTAAAGAAAACTCATATAATTTTTAGGTATTCTAAAGCCGCAGATATTCCCAGACCCAAAACTACGAGGTATGGAAAAGGTTCTTTCAGATATGAGGCAGCAAGGACATGGAATACACTTCCCAATGATATCCGAAATACCACATCATTAAATTTATTCAAGAATTATATATCTACCTGGTGTGGATATAAAAAATGTAACTGTAGTGTATGTAAATACCAGTCCATGCTGCCTTTGTCTGAGAAGCCTTCCTAAATGTTTTTTTTTTTGCAATCATCTAAACTTTTTGTGTGTGTAAGCTGTTTTTTTTTGGTTTCTTTTTTTTTTTTTTTTTTTTTT
>PRKT01000941.1:122663-146144 GCA_003671525.1 Saccostrea glomerata
AAGAAGATTTTCAAAGATTTTTCCTATATATTTCTATGTAAAAATTTGATTCCCCATTGTGGCTCCGCCCTAGCCCCAGGGGTCATGATTTGAACAATTTAGAATCAACACTACCCAAAGGGTGCTTCCACATAAGTTTCAGCTTTTCTGGCCCAGTGGTTCTTGACAAGAAGATTTTTCAAAGATTTTTCCTATATATATCTATGTAAAACTTTGATTCCCCATTGTGGCCCCTCCCTACCCTTGGGGTTCATGATTTGAACAATTTAGAATCTACACTACACCAGGATGCTTCCACATAAGTTTCAGCTTTTCTGGCCCATTGGGTCTTGAGAAGAAGATTTTCAAAGATTTTTCCAATATATATCTATGCTGAACTTTGATTCCCTATTGTGCCCCCCCCCCTACCCCCAGGGGTCATGATTTGAACAATTTAGAATCTGCACTACCCCAAGGTGCTTCCACATCAGTTTCAGCTTTTCTGGCCCAGTGGTTCTTGACAAGAAGATTTTTCAAAGATTTTTCCTATATATATCTTTGTAAAAATTTGATTCCCCATTGTGGCCCCGCCCTACCCCTGGGAGTCATGATTTGAACAATTTAGAATATACACTACCCCACGATGTTTCCACATGAATTTCTATGTTAAACTTTGATTCCCCATTGTGGCCCCACCCTACCTCCGGGGGTCATGATTTGAACAATTTAGAATCTACACTACCCAAAAATGTTTCCACATGAGTTTCAGCTTTTCT
Organism: Saccostrea glomerata; assembly: GCA_003671525.1. Lineage (NCBI taxonomy): Eukaryota > Metazoa > Mollusca > Bivalvia > Ostreida > Ostreidae > Saccostrea > Saccostrea glomerata. Next base: position 123,419 of record PRKT01000941.1, read on the forward strand.
GGCCCAGTGGTTCTTGACAAGAAGATTTTCAAAGATTTTTCCTATATATATCTTTGTAAAACTTTGATTCCCCATTGTGGCCCCGCCCTACCCCTGGGGGTCATGATTTGAACAATTTAGAATCTATACTACCCCAGGGTGCTTCCACATCAGTTTCAGCTTTTCTGGCCCAGTGGTTCTTGAGAAGAAGATTTTCAAAGATTTTTCCTATATATTTCTATGTAAAACTTTGATTCCCCATTGTTGCTCCGCCCAACCCCCGGGGGTCATGATTTGAACAATTTAGAATCTATGCTTTATAAACAGTTGTGCACCCCACCCAAAAGGAACCACTGACCCTGGAGCCATGAAATGCACAATTTTAGCAGAGGCACTCTTGCTTATCATAACTATGTACTTAGATAGTTTATTTAGTACCCAAGAGCAGAGGAAAAGATTTTCAAAGAAATAATGCAGTTTCACTATATAATCAATAGAGCCCTGCCCTAGCACTACAACCCCTGACCCTGGGGCCATGAAATTCACAATTGTGGAATAGGCACTCTTGCTCATCATAAATATGTACTTAGTTAGTTTATTTAATACCCAGGAGCAGAGAAGAAGATTTTCAAAGAATTAATGCATTTTCACAATATAATCAATAGAGCCCCACCCTAACACAAGAACCCCTGACCCTGGGGCCATGAATTTCACAATTTTGGTAGAGGACTCAATGGTCATCATAACTATGTACTTAGTTAGTTTATTTAATACCAAGGAGCAGAGAAGAAGATTTTCAAAGAATTAATGCATTTTCACTATATAATCAATATAGCCCCGCCCTAGAACTAGAACCCCTGACCTTAGGGCCATAAATTTCACAATTTTTGTAGAGGACTCAATGGTCATCATAACTATGTACTTAGTTTGTTTATTTAATACCCAGGAGCAGAGAAGAAGATTTTCAAAGAATTAATGCAGTTTCACTATATAATCAATATAGCCCCGCCCTAACACCAAAACCACTGACCCCGGGGCCATAAAATTCACAATTTTTGAAGAGGCACTCTTGCTCATCATAACTATGTACTTAGTTTGTTTATTTAATACCCAGGAGCAGAGAAGAAGATTTTCAAAGAATTAATGCAGTTTCACTATATAATCAATATAGCCCCGCCCTTACACCAAAACCCCTGACCCCGGGGCCATAAAATTCACAATTTTGGAAGAGGCACTCTTGCTCACCATAACTATGTACTTAGTTAGTTTATTTAATACCCAGGAGCACAGAAGAAGATTTTCAAAGAATTAATGCATTTTCACAATATAATCAATAGAGCCCTGCCCTAGCACTAGAACCCCTGACCCTGGGGCCATGAATTTCACAATTTTGGTAGAGGACTCAATGGTCATTACATTCATGCTAACAGTATGCCTGCTTAATGTCCAGGAGTAAAGAAGAAGATTTTTAAACATTTCATTAATTTTAGTGGTTTTGGCCCCACCCCTCAGGCCCCAAGGGGGTAGGGACCATGAAATTCATAATTTTTGTTCCCCTTTACCCATAGATGCTATATACCAAATTTGGTTGAAATTGGTTCAGTGGTTTCAGAGAAGAAGATGAAAATGTTCAAATGTTAACACACGACACATGACACACGACGGACGACGACGGACGAAAATGGATAGCAATAGGTCACCTGAGTGACTCAGGTGACCTAAAAATGTTATAATTAGATCTGATTTGATTCAGAGGCTCCTGTTGGGGAGAAGAAATCATGCATCCTTACCTATATCACCTAAGTGAACTAAGCAATACTGGCAGACATACAGGCAGGAACTTTTCTTTGGTGGTGCAATCTTTACTCTTAGAGTAGATTTTTCTTTAAAAATAAAAAAAGGAAATACAATAAACAAGATTACAGGTTTTAGTTTTTTTGTACAACGTAATTTACGAGATACTGCAACAGTTGTATTAATGAGGTTAATTATTGGTTTTATTAAACACTGCACCCGCAAATGCACATATTCATTCATTTTAATTGTTTAATTAACAAGAGGCCCATGGGCTTTATAGGTCACAGGAGTATCATGCAACAACTTTCCAACAATTGAATTGCCTCATGTTTTAAACAAAAGGCCATGAAATTCACAATTATGAGAGAGGCACCATTAGTTTAAGAAGTATTTTATTCATAATATACAAAGTGTACAATATGAATATGGATTGAACCATTGCTTATCAAAACTTAACACTAAGCTCGCTTACTTTGGTAACTTAATACCCAGAGTTAGATCAGAGTAATAAAGAGAAAATGCATTTCCACTTTATAACAGTTATGCACCCCACCAAACAGGAACCACTGACCCTGGGGCCACACATTTCTAAATTTTGGAAATTTCATCATGAATCATTTCATCATGAATCAATATCAAAGTCCTATAAACACTATAAAATAGGAGCAGAGCAAACACGGACCTCCATATCATCAGAGGTGGGATCAGTTGCCATTGAGGAGTGACCATCACCTGCATACAGAGTTAATACATCTCAGCTGATTCGATAAGCCAGATCATGCTCTATACATATGAACAATCTCTAAAATGAGATAAATTATTGACAAACAATTTGATGAAACAAGAATATCAGCAGTCTCGTTTAAAGTCATCAATTCATAAGTTCTATGGTCGGTACAATGACCTTGTCAGCAAATACAATTTATCATTGACTCAAATGCTGACTGACGTTTTGCATACTAATTGTTAGTCCATTATTTATACAATGAATTGACGACAGATTTTCCGTGATTTCCCGATCATGACAAGGAGCACACGGTTGATGTGACCGGTCTGAAGGGGATGCTCACTCCTCCATGGCATCTGATCCCAACTTTGATTATATGTAGGTTCGTGTTTGCTCTTTTCCTATTTTGTATTGTTTTATGGACTTTAAATTTTGTATACAGTTCCTTATCTCAATCATAAGAACTTAAAAAATGTATATAAAAATGACTTTTAATAATAGACAAATCTTGCATCCAATATCTATAAATAGAATAAAATAAGTACATGTAAATAAAATGTTATGCATGTTTAATATAGTACACTTACGGTATCAATTTTTTTTATCCCAAAAAATCCTTTAATCAGTTTAAGAGATTTTTACACTTTCTATGTGTCTATCGAAACGAAATACTATAAACTTGATGTGCTTAATTATAATGCCTAGAGGTCTTTTTTCTACTTGATACTTGTAAGCGCAAAGTGACTGTTTTTATACCCTCGCTTGAAAAAAGGGAGGGTATATAGTAATCGGTATGTCTGTCTGTCCGTCTGTTATGCTTTGGGGGTAACCCATCTCTTATCCGCAACTCCTCTCATACCACAGAAGGAAATTTAATGAAACTTTTAAAGAATCTTTATTACATATTATCATTGTGCACCTCTTATTTTACTTTTTGATCTGACATACATTTTGGATTTTCCAGAGCAAAACATAGACACTGCCATTATATTCATATGGGAGGCGGGGGGTATCATTTAGTGAGCTCTTCATTTTCAGCAAAGATAAAACGTGACGCTGTTTTAGACACTTTGACGTTATAATCCATGCGCCGTAAGGTGATACAATACAAGGCATAAAATCTCATAATTTGCTTATTTATGCATATATTTATCTGAAATTTGCTGTGTATATTACTAAAATATGTACTAAATAATAGTGAAAATTTCAGAATGCAGTGATGTTTATTTTTTACACTAGACAACTTGTCCACGATTTTACGGGACAACCCTCGTACAATGTAAATTATCTTAGTGTAGTGTACTTGTGTGCCAAGTTAAATTGAAATCAGATCAAAACTGTAGGAAGAGTAGCATTTTAAAATTGTTTCATAGAAATTTTTATTTTTAGTAACCACAGCAACACTATTCACTGAAATCAAAAACCGATATACAGAATCATGTATCTTAGTGTACCCTACTTGTGTGCCAAATTATATTGAAATCAGATTAAAACTGTAGGAGGAGTAGCATTTTAAAAGTATTTCACAGAAATTTTTATTTTTAGTAATCACAGCAATACCGCTCATCGAATTCAAAAACTGATACACAGAGTTATGTATCTTAGTGTAGTCTAATTATTTCACAGAAATTTCTATTTATAGTAACAATGGCACCACCGTTCATCAAAAACAAAAACCGATATACAGAATTATGTATCTTAGTGTACCCTACATGACTTGTGTGTCAAGTAATATTGAAATCAGACGAAAACTAAAGGAGGAGTAGCATTTCAATAAAGCATTTCACAGAAATTTTTATTTTTAGTAGCCACATCAATACCGCTCATCGAATCCAAAAACTGATACACAGAATTATTTATCTTAATTAGTGTAATTTAATTGTGTGCCAAGGTATATTTCACAGAAATTTCTATTTTTAGTAACAATGGCACCACCATTCATCAAAATCAAAAACAGATATACAGAATTCTGTATCTTAGTGTACCCTACATGACTTGTGTGCCAAGTAATATTGAAATCAGACGAAAACTGAAGGAGGAGTAACATTTTAATGAAGTATTTCACAGAAATTTTTATTTTTAGTATAGCCACATCAATACCGCTCATCGAATTCAAAAACTGATACACAGAATTATTTATCTTAGTGTAATTTAATTGTGTGCCAAGGTATATTTCACAGAAATTTCTATTTTTAGTAACAATGGCACCACCATTCATCAAAATCAAAAACAGATATAAGAATTATGTATCTTAGTGTACCCTACATGACTTGTGTGCCAAGTAATATTGAAATCAGACGAAAACTGTAGGAGGAGGAGCATTTTAATAAAGTATTTCACAGAAATTTCTATTTTTAGTAAAACAGGAACATCATTCATCAAAATAAAAAAATTAATTTTAGACAGACAGCTAGACAGCTAGACTGACGGACGGATGACGGAGGCATTACTATCACTTAAGCTCTTCTGATCTCTGACCAGTAGAGTTAAAAATACTTGGGTTTGTTCTTCATAATTAGATATAACTGATGAATTTCTTTTGTTCAAAGGTGACTTCATGATCATCTTAACATCCCGTCAATATATTCTGTTTGTCAATAAAGTTTTTGATCTGTTTTCCTTGTTAAGGTTGTTGTAATAAACTATTAAATCAATCTTATAATTTATTTTTATATATTTTTATGTAATGAATTTCTTTGATTGTGCAAGATAATATGTGCCTGTTTTGGATTAAGCGGCTTTAAAGTTTGCAGACCAAAAAAAACTATTTTTAGTATATACATATAGGTCACAGTCAAGATCACAAGATCATTGACCTTGATGTCATTTGAAAGAGCTTAATTAGTGGAATATGCATACCAAATATGAAGTCTCTATCTTTCATGGTTCAAAAGTTATGGCAAAGCTAGGTTAAAGTTTGCAGACAAAAAAGCTTTTTTTAGCCTACAAGTCACAGTCAAGGTCACAAGGTCATTTGAAATAGCTTAATTAATGAAATATGCATACCAAATATGGTTTAAAAGTTATGGCAAATGTTAAAGTTTGCAGAGAAACAGACAGAGAGACATGACAAAAACAATATACTCCCTGGATCTCTTGATCGGGCGCATAAAAAAATTTCAGAAACAAGTGCCTGTGGTTATGGGATGATACCTTAATGTCTTTTTGTGTTGCAAATTATATTTGCATCAGACAAAAAGAGGCGGAGCAGCATTTTGAAAAATTGTTTGCAGACTGACAGCTGGACAGACAGAGAGATAGATGAAGGACACATTACTATGCCATGACCTCTCCAGGCCCTGGGATCATGGTCATCTTAAGCTTAAGTCAAAATCTTTATTTTATTTGTTCTGAAATGTTGTAGAAGTCAAGTAGACCAAAACTGATATATCATTTATTTTGCTTTTTGAAGGTTATGTATTGTTATCTTCAAATTTAGAGATAAATTCAATTATTGATGAAAATGTTACTGTTGATAAAAATTTGACCTAAATCTAATCTGTTTCATGATTGTGTGGCTCTGTCCACTAGAGCTGAAAAATCAAATACCTAAAGTAAAAGAAAAGTATGTGGCTGGCTTAGTGTTAATTTGATAAACAATTTCATTTAAAGGCCGAGATTTTTAACCACACGGTTTTCTCAGGTAAGGGGAGGGACTAAATTTAACATGCATGGCACCCCGAGGCATTGATGGTCGTGCAGACCGTGGGATGCGCTAATCCCTATACACAAACAGTATACACAGGATGTCCATGGGTATTACCTGTACAGCCTTGTTGGCCTACTCTCGACATCAGGAATAAAAAATATCATTAGTTATAATAAATGATTGTAAAATTCCATAATTTCAGACATATCTAACATAAAAACAAGCAGAAATCTCACCAGTCGACTTTTGTATAAAAAAATCTACGGTATGTACCTTACATTGTTCGTCACAGCAGCAATGACTTGAGTTCGTTGTTTTAAAAAAATGAAATACAGGTGTAAATTCAACAGTAAAATTCTCATCCTTGCCTGTCCCTTTCAAAATCTTAAAAACTACTAATAATTATGGTAAATATTGTAGCAATTAGAGCTTCGATCACGGTCAATTAGTGTAGAAACAGTTACTTCCCGTTTGTATAAAAAGTCGCATGGTCCTATTTTTAGCAAATGTACATTCTGTATCTTTTGAAAAATTCGCCATAACGATGGTTTCGTCAAGTTAATATTACATACAAATGTTTGTATTTTATTGATAAGTAAATTTAGATTATAATTTAAAAACTTAAAACAAAGTATTGATTAATTGCTAACTTCTGTATTTCTTTCAAAACTATTTTTAACATTTGTGACCTTGAACTGAGGTGAGAACCCACGTAGGAAAAAAATGTTTGGTTATAAAAAAGGAAAAGAAAGAAACTCTTAATACTTTAATACTTGTCCAGGCTTAGTTGTTACTAATCAGACATTTTATTTTCAACCTTACTATCCATTTCAAGCAAAAAATGTTACCATGCAGTTTATTTTCTCCTTTATTTTCATCGTTATTTTTTCGCCGCGTCTCACAACAAGAATCTTTTTATGAGTGAAAACAAGATTTCAGTCACCTATGCACTTTTCATTAGAAAAAAATTACACAATCTTGATTTAATTTTATTGAAACACTACGAGAACATTTTGATTTTTCATGTTGTAATACAGATATGTAATTATAATCAAGCTGAAATTATTTGCATAGAAATGGCTTCCTTACTGCGATGGTGATTTAGCGGTAAACATCAGAAAACCGAAAGTTAATTTGATGGTGGCCATGCGTTTCAAACAAGGTGAAAGAGATATACACAGGGACTAGCAGCTAAATGTCAATCATTTTCAAGTACCCAATGATGGACCTTAATTTATTTGATTGACAGGAGAATACAGACCAGGTAAATCCGAAGGCGGTGCTTATTATGAAATTGGCAGATAAGTATTCAAAAATACTCATAAAAAGTATCTCTGAATCCACAAAGCTATGTAAATTTATCCACAGTATTTCTTTTAAGTTAAAGATTAAAGTTAATCATATCATATATGGAAAATTGTCAAATTTCCAATATTTTGGCAGAAAAAGCGTATTGGAATATCGATCAGCATTGCATTTTCTGATTGCAAATTGATCAACAAATACATCTTAGGTTAAAAAATGATAGGTATCCAGGCATTCAGAGAAATTGTCTTCATTTTTTGATACTTATTTCGTATTTTTTGTCTTCCATTTCCGTCATGTATTCTATAATACATAGTGCAAAAGGCTTTTGCTTATCTTATTTCTCTAAAAGTGGGTATTTTTTCCTTTAAAATTATAGGGAACAAATGTCAACTTTTATAAGACCTTTTCTAAGACTTCCAAGAATCTTGAATCTTATAAAGATGAATAAAATGAAAATTGTTGCATGAAAAAATTTAATTTTCAAGCTTCATTTTGATGCATTTCAAATGAAATATTAATTTTTGTAGTTATCCTTCCTGGCTGAGGATCGGATATCCTTACCTTTCATTATCCCAAAACATGATGATTTTCTTCTAAATGGCAAATCCACTTTGAAAGTTGTACAAATCAATTGTATTAACTAGGGGAAAAAGATAAATATCAATTACTCTTTAATTGTAATTTCTTCATACAGAAAATGGTCACAGATTCCAACAATTACAATCTGTTGGTGTTTGTTACCTGCAGGTAAAATCCACTTGCAGTTTCAAGAAAGAGGTTGAGGGTGGCATGTGTTTCACCTCTCTTATTATTCTGCAACAATCATTTCAATAAAATAAATCAAATTTAAAACAATCAACAAAGGTCACATCAGTAACATTTCTTGTTTGTCTGACCCAAACATAAAGAAATTCAATTTTAAAAAATAATATTATTGTAAATTTCCTGCTTCTAGAAAATTTAATTCCATTTCCCACCCCTTTTTTGTGCTAGTTTAAAACCTGGTCATGCCTGTGATTTAAATTCATAAAGAAATTTACACGTCAGAAAAAACAGATATTGATTGATTGTATGTTGTTTAATGTCCCTCTCAAGAATCTTTCACTTGCCAGTGAAGAGCTGCAGATTTTGTCCTATACTCAGCACTTACAACCATTGAGCAGTGTGGGATCTTTTTTGTGTCAGCACTTACTGCAACACAGGATCTCGGCTTATACAGTCTCATCCAAAGGACCAGTCTCCTTGTCCCACAGTTGGATTTGAATCCCACGACGTAAGGATAAACTCCTTACTTTGCAACTCTATACAGCAGATGCTCTAACCACTATGTATGCAGGTAACTCACAAAAACAGAGACAACACTGATCAATTTTCACAAGTTGACAGCATCTGTCTGATCTGATTATTTTTTGTGAAAGTAACAGAAAAAAGATATATAATTGCCAAACTCAGCCATTAATATCAATGGTGAACTGTTACCCAAATTATTTGAAAAGTGTTTCTTAGAGATAGGGCGAAAAACAAAACATCTATTAAGCAAGATTTAGGTCAAGATTTACTATCTTTGATGCAAACAGCTATGGAGACATACTGTACATGTACATTAATTGGCGTATTCAAAATTTAACGGAATCAAGGGGTGTAGAGTTGTTAGCGTAATCATGATTTAGCACTACTCATATTCATGTCTTGTTTTGTATGAGTAAATGATTTCTTAGCAGTATTTATGAGTTCATGCATTCTTGTCCTCGCCAAAGCCGCTAAATTATGAAGCACCCTTTTTTTAGTACACACACAGTACATAATACTGAATATCAATAACAATCAATTTCTTTATCAAATGATCCAGATGATCCTTATGTAAGGAATAACTGTCCATAGTTGCCAACCAAAGGATTTCATCTGGTTACACCCAATTTTTTAACCTGTAACCCTATTATTTTTTATGACCCAGCCGATCATGCTTTTCACCAGATTTTTAAGGAGCAACCCAAAAATCTCCCGATTTCCAGATAATTTGGTTCATAAATTAGATTTCAATTTAACTTCCAGTTACAACCCAAGATTATATCTACGTAAACAATGCAGATGGATCAGTGCAGGTGTAAACAATTAACTGGGTGTTGTTTTGACAAATCAATGTTTGAAGTCAATTTCAAATGGCTTCAGATAGAACTTGATTGTTATCAGGGCAGCAGGAACAAATTGAACCAGAGACATATCTCTGATTGAACCAAGAAAAAGAGAAACAATATTTAAGATTTATGAATATATCAAGGAATCTTGGAAAACAACTTTCATTAGATAAAATAAAGTGATCAAAGACAGTGTAGGCCTAACTGCATATTAAATACATATTGCACTAGTTAATTCATACATGCCAACTTTTGAAAATTCCCATGGGGGATTCAGCGACAATTTTCAAAGCTTTAAATTCGTGACATTTTGTCGTGAAATTGTCGTGAAATTGAATGATTATGAAATGATCTTTTTTTTAAATTTATAATATTGATTTCACTTATCAATACAACTTAAGGATTAATAAAATAGATTCCTCTCTCACTAAAGAAGGGGTTTTAGTTACATATGTAAACAACATTTTTTTTTTCTACCAGGACACAATTTTGTGAAAAAGTGAAAATTGTACAACTTTTAAATCATTTCTTTCAAATGCTTAAAAATATATGAGGTTTAGATAATTTAAAGTCCTGTTTCTAGAAACATTTTTGAGCTTTTTTATTTATATTTCAATTAGTTAGAAATTCTAATGAGATATTAAATTTACAGAAATTTATACCACCTATCAAAAACAGAATTATTTTTTTCACAGTCATGAAATTTGTCAGGCTTGATGGGGGTGTTGCTAAAACGCGGAACGGAAAATAAATGTCAAGCAAATAACCTTGATTCAATATAAATCAGACATAAAAAGCATTATTCATGATATAAAAGTCATATATAATGAAAAATTATCGTAAAATATGATATATTCATGAATCATGCGCCCCTTAGAACTTGCACATGTACATGCGATGGTCAACAAAATACACATTGTGATAGATGTACTAACTAGACTCAAGTCCTGAGTAACTATCTGTCAAACGTTTCGTTCAAATTATTTTTTAAGAATTCTCATTTATAAGCAAAAAATCTTGTTCTGGAATAAGTTGAAGGAAAAAAGACTAATAGTAAGTATACATATGTGTATCAGTAAAGAAAAAAGAACTATTTTTGACATTCAGATTATGCATGCATTGGCGAATCCAGGAATCTTGAAAAGAAGGGCAGCTAAGGTCGGAGTAGGTGCCCTCAGTCACACAAGAAATTGATTTATTTACTGAATCTTATTCATATTTTGGTCACAAAAAGGAGAGGGGTCCTGGTCCGATATAAATCCATGAGTGGCATGATATGCAAATTGAGAATTTTAAATATGAATTTATAGCTGAAATATAAGAAAACATTTCTTGCAAAGGAATTTAATAGGATGCTTATTTTTCCCCCTTTAATTGCAACTTTTTAGACCTGAGCGGAAAAACAAACTAAATGTTTTACGGTCGGGGTCATACCCCCCTCTCCAAAAAATCACACTTTAACTTCATTGAATGTAAAGATGATACATTAATTTTACTACAGTTAAGATTTACAACTCCATCTCTCCAAGAATTTAATTGACAGGAAGCGATCCTATTTTGTATGAAATTTAACAACCAGTTTTACAATCAAAGTGTTTATCCGGGCTTGCCGGAAAGGGGTGCTCTAATAGTAATCTTAAGATTTTTTTTTTACTTTTTAATTTTCTTACGAATTACCATTATTCATTTAGATACCAAAAATTGCCTCCCCTCTCAACTGTTTACCAAATATAACCTGTTTTTACCATAGAAATGTTCACTGAAACCCACAACACTTTCAGTCTATTTAATTAATATAGTAAGTTGGTGTAAAAAATAGTACTGAAAGAAATTGAAGTTGGAATTTATCCTCAATTGTCTTCTTTTCGCTTGTCAAGTTCGACTCTCCCCCCCCCCCCCCCCCCCCCCCCCCCCCCCCTTTCAAAAGCGATGCTACGTCACTACAATGTCAGCAGTTTTCGTAAGAGACTTACATGACTAAATCAACTTGTATTTATTAAGGAGGGATTAAATATGTATAACATACATCGTTTCTGAGAAAATTTATGTATTTTAAATGATTTAATCGAAAATAATATTTTCCGTTCCATTCCGCTTTCCATTCCGTTTTCCGTTCCACGTTTTAGCAACACCCGGCTTGATGGTGCCATGTGGGTATTTCCTTAAATCATGCACATACCTAACATATTACTTTTGGGAGAAGGGAGGGAAAGAAATTCTACATACACTAGATTGTTTCATCTTAATTTTTTCATATTTTAACTGGCAAACTTTACAATATTTTGCATTATAGGTAGATAAAATCAGCAGCTATGCTTTGTAGTTCTCTACTTTTGTTTTCAAAAAACGATCTCTTTGGATTCTGATTTTATGGTTTGATTTGTTTTTATTGTCCTTAATTTATGTTTTTAATAAAATGACTAACAATTATCATGTTAATCTATGTGTTTCACCTTGCATACCCCCTAAAACTGACAAGATAATGCCCTAATTGCCCCAAGCTATAAGCTACTTGTACCAGTGGACAACTGCGTGCGTTCAAGCGTGAAGCGTGAAGTGATTTCCTAATTAACACCTGGTTAAATAAACAATGAAACTTATCTTTGTGCATTGAATAAACAAGTCTGACATTGCTATCCCGATTGTCAAAATTCAACGGTAGAGAAACTTTCAAAATCGGAAATTTTGTTAATTAAGAGAGATGAAAATTACTTCAAAACCAAAATTGGAATACTTTAAAATTTAGCAAAAACTGAAAAGCTTTGTGGGTTTTTTTTAAAAATGCACACTTAATTAATTCACATCAATACTGAAAAATGAAACTTTCAATGCTCTTTTTTGACATGTAAATTTACTCAAATTTATTATATATGAATTTTTTGTCATTTTGTCATTGTAAGTTAAAGCCTTTTTTAATAATTTAAAAAGAATTCTCATTACACAAATACTTATAATATATATATATACAAATACTTATATATATATATATATATATATATATCTAGACTTTTTGAGACATTTACCAGACAAGGTTGATCATAATTCAAAACTAATTACTATGAATGTTACAAATCTTTACACGAATATTACCACCTCTCTTGGTCTCAAGGCACTTGAATACTGGATCGATAAATATCCACATAAAATTCATTGCCGTTTTAGCAAACAGTTTATCCTAGAGGCCAGTGATATAGTTTTGAAAAATAATACATTCGCATTTGACGATAAACATTATGAACAACGTAAAGGAACTGCCATGGGGACAAAAATGGCTCCAACTTATGCCACCCTCACCCTAGGATACCTGGAGGAAATCATGTACGAAAAAACAAAACAACATTTTGATGAACAGACAACAGGAAATATAAAAAGTAATTGGAAAAGATACCTGGATGACTGTTTTATCATTTGGAACGACACTGATGCTAACTTAGAAGCTTTCGTAAACATGATGAACGATCTGGATCCAGACATAAAATTTACAATGGACAAAAGTTCTCAGAGCATTCCATTTTTAGATATCCTAATAACGAAACACGAGGAGCATTTATCGACTGATATTTACTACAAACCAACAGATACCCATCAGTACCTTCACTTTAGTTCCTGCCATCCAAGCCATACAAAACGCTCAATTCCTTATAACTTAGCAAGACGAATCTGCACTATAGTTAGTGACAAAGAAATAAGAGATAAACGTCTTAGTGAATTAACGACGTTTCTCCTTCAACAGTATTATCCTATGGGTATCATTGAAGATGGAATCAAAGAGGCAATAAAACTGGACAGAGAATACCTTATAAATCCAACCAGAAGCCAAACTTCAGATTTAAAGATATTACCTTTGGTCACTACTCACAATCCGAGAAACAAGAATATTACTTCAACCGTTCGTCAACTAAACAATGTTCTAAAAACCGATGAGGAAATGGCCAAAGTATTAGAAAAGTATAAGTTTATCAACAGCAAACGACAACCAAGGAATCTACGAAGGATATTATGCAAATCCTCATTCCACCAGCAACATTTATATTCAGTGAAGAAGTGTTCCGATCTCCGTTGTGGAACCTGCAATTACATGAAAACTGGAAGTACCTTTAATTTCGGGAATAAAGACTTTACCGTAAAGGCAGACATGACATGCGAGTCAAAAAACGTTATTTATTGTATTACATGTGCAGGATGTGGACAATTCTATATTGGGGAAACTAGAACCACACTACATACACGTATCCGCATACACAAACAGCACATTAACCAACCTGAATACCGTAAAATAAATGTAAGCGGACATCTTGATATTTGTGGCCGGGGACAATTTTCAGTTTTTCCATTTTACCAACTTTATACAGACAATGTGGTGCAAAGATGAGAAAAGGAGAAATACTTTATAAAACTGTTAAAACCATCACTAAATAGTTCACTTTAGACATTTTTATATTTTTTTAAAACACTGACATTTGCATACAAACAATATGCTTATTTTCTTTTAATTCATGTAAAAGTTTCTTCTTTCAGTATTGTGACGTCATTGAATTGTTTTTGACGTTACCACCAGGTAACGTTATTACGTCACAAGTTTAAATTGTTTAAAACGTCTGAAGAAAACAATGAAAGCGCTTACGTTTTAACAAGTGTTGCCTTTTTATTTTATTTTAATATTGATTACCGGACACTGAGATATTTATTTTATTTCTTTTGGATATATATATATATATATATATATATATATATATATATATATATATATATATATATATATATATATATATATATATATATATATATATATATAATTTCATCATGGTAAATATGTCGTGAATGTTGATACCCATTATGACCAGATTTTTCACTTTCCAAATCTGGTCATGACCAGATTTTTACATCCTGGAGGTTGGCAAGTATGACTGTCTAATTTCTGTTTCATGATGTGATCAATTGAGTGGCTTGTGTGATAATTTGTATAAATGCCAAAGGCTTTCATGCATAAAATTATCATGTAAGCCAATCAATCGATCATGAAACTAAAACATAGGTAATCAAAGATTACAAAGCTCACCTCGACGAATGTTATCAGTTAAAGTAATGCAAATCTCACATTATATTTTCTTAATATTAAGTATTCATCCCAACAAGAATATTCTTGCAAGTTGTGTTTAACCCCTTACATGGCATATACACATTTCTATGTGTGAAGCGTGAAAACTACTTGTAGAACATAATTTATTTTGAGGTATCAATTTCTAGGTACAGGTTCATTAATTTTATCTTCTTTTATTTCCATAAGTGAGTTAGAAAAAAAAACAAACAAACACTGCAACCAAATTGAAATGTAAACGATTTTAGTCTTTCTCCTTGAACATGTTGAAGAGTTTTTACACATACCCCTTTTTACTGTGGACTTAATTATGTATGGATTAGCTTGAGTTTAAAAAAGTCTCTGTATCATTTAAATGCAACCACCAAAATATTTTATTTTTCTGTATAATACACGAAATTTGGTAAATTTCGTAATTTTATCGACTTTTTAACCCCCCCTCTTTTCCCCTTTTTTCCACGTAAAACAACGTCTTGTGTTATGAAAAAAATAAAGCATGGAGAGAAAATTATTTCATAATGTAAGAATTATTCAATTTTAAGAAACTCATACAGTATTACAATCGTTTGTTGATGTTATATAAACCCATTGCGTCTTATATAAATATCTAGTTGGATAAAAAAAGTCCTATTTTTGTGTTTTGATATGTTCCATTTTCACTGCAATAAAGGCTATACCTCCGATTTTCTTTTCATTTTTTAAAAGAGGAATGAAAATGCATGATATATGTGAAAAACAAAATATTTCATCATTTAAATTTTTTTTTATATGTCAATTGCTTTGCTTTTATAGGAATTTAGTATGTAACTGTATAAAAACACGAAAAATGGTCCATATCTTGAAAGTGCCCCCATTTAACTACAATAAAGGCATGGTAACAAAATTTCACTCTAATTTTTCTTGGCATAATACATACAAATTTATTTCCAAGAATTGATTTTTTTTATCATATCGTTTTCATAATTTCCAAGTAGATTGGGCCTCGTTAAGACAATTTCTAAATAATTAAAATAGTAAGAGACTAAAAATCCACAAACTTTGTCAATTGAGGCATTTTGGGGTGTTGGAGTATATTTAACAAAAAGTAGGTCACTGTAAACTACTTCATGGCTATATCTAAGGATGTAAAATAATAAGGGGCTTTGAATCATAACACTTTGTCAGTGGATTCAAAATGTCGGTCATGATGACTTATTTTTGTAATTGCAAGACTTGATCTAAATATACAGGATACTTACTAGAGGCTTCAAATAGAAGTG
Organism: Saccostrea glomerata; assembly: GCA_003671525.1. NCBI lineage: Eukaryota > Metazoa > Mollusca > Bivalvia > Ostreida > Ostreidae > Saccostrea > Saccostrea glomerata. The sequence goes on from PRKT01000941.1 coordinate 139,371, forward strand.
AAAGGTTGTACAATTTATCAGAAGGTCTCTTGTAACATGAATTTATTTTAACTACTCTTTCATAGTTAACAAAAATCATAAAATGACATAGCAATGTATGTCCTTGCAAATTTATCACAAAAAGAAGATAAATACAGGAAAAGTCCAATTTTATAAATTTCAGATGGAACTATGCTTTCAAAAATCACATCAACATTTTACAGATACAGACAAAGGACAGACAGGTACATTTAACCCTGAATATGCCTATCACGGCAAACGCCACGACCAGCAAATCTGCATGTCAGTGCTGATTACAGCATAAATTGGAAATTCAAAATCTTATTTTGAGAATAAAAAGTCCTTTTACAAACTAATTTTATGCTGTAATTTGACATATCTACAGTGGGATTCGAACACATGACATAAGGATCAACTCCTTAAGTCGCGACTCTTGAGCAGACGCTCTAACCACAGCACAATGAGGGTGACTTACAAAAAGAATTGTTTGTTAGAAAAATATTATTTATATATTGATTCATGATCAATTATGATATATATACATGTAAACCTCATATACAGATAATAATGGTATATTCCTACATAAATAAGAAAACTTGATGATAGAAATTAAAGTTAAAGTCATCAGGTTTATCATGTTATGTTTTATTTTTGGTTTGCCATTTATTATCTCTTTTTCCAATATAATATAAAATATGAAGTAGTTGTGTCATATCTGTGGTGTCTTCTATCACCAATTCTAAACGCACTTTTATTTTTGGAACCAGCAGATATATTGCGCATAGTTTTGTGTGATAAAAATCAATCATTAATTTATCATCATTTTTTATGCTTCATGTAAAGATTTACTGCAATTAAACTATACTGTACAAGATTGGTTCCATCAGAAAAACGTATACTTAGAAATCGTCATTGTTTGTAGGAGACCAATGTTCATGGGTCACCCTTTCTCAAAATTTACATCCTCGTGAAAATTTTTTTTAAACATATTGATTCATTAAATCTATTGTTTGAACTAGAAACCCACAAAATTATATCCCCACGAACAAGTAAAATTTTCTTGCTCACGAACATTGACCCTCAAAATTAAAATGATTCCATAGTACATGCAATGAATTTTTGTCCCCCGCTTTCGCGAAAGCGAGGGGACATTAAATCTCATTCGTCTGTCCGTCTCTCCGTCCGTCTCTCCGTCAGTCTGTCCGTCCGTCACTTCCCCTGCCCCCCTCTGTTGCTACATCCCTGCTATTACTAAGAAACCATAAGGCCTGTCTGAACCAATGCATGGATGATGCAACAAAAATCTTGGTTCAGATGCTGGATATTGATTAAATTTTCTGAATGAAGTTTTTGATAAGTCTATTCCAAGTTACTGTGAGCCATATCAATCAAAATTGCAGAAATGTTGCATTTTTGGATGTGCACCACTAGTTTATTAGATTCAATTGGAACTTTGCCCTACTTAAAGACAAACATTCGTTGAGGTGAGCTCTGTAATCTCTGATTACGTATGTTTTATTATCAGATAGCAGAAAAATTTATATAACAGGATCTATAGCATTATGGTCAAAGACTAATATATTTATATACAAGTATTGTGTTTTGCATGCACTATGCCTAAGTAGTAGTCAGGTTTGACACATGGTGCACGAGCCGGAGGCAAGTGCACTATGTGTCAAACCCTGACTACTATTTAGGCATAGTGCATGCAAAACACAAAACTATTGTTATTATTATGTTGATTGTTGTAACTGTATAAAACGGCAATATTTTCTCCATTCCCAATGTTTCATCACCTGTTACATTCATCTACTCTATTATGACGTCACCTTGTGTAACATATACGTCATAATCCTTCTCTTTAATTTTGAACGCTCAATGCTTTAGGCACAATGTACAGATAGTTTTAGAGAATATTAGTTGAGTGAAGCAGGGAAAATTGCAAGAAACTTTTTTAGAAAAAAAATTTGCTTATTTTTCATCTTAAGTTTAAAATATTTGAAACTAAGTTTATATATATTATAGTACTTTGAGACTGATAACAGCGTTTGTGGCGTAATGGGTAGCGCGTCAGACTAATAATCTCAATCTCGGGGTCGAGAGTTCGCTCCCCAGCGTCGACGCAGTCAGGTTTTCTTCAGAAAATGAAGCCGTGCACTATTTCGGCATAGTATGCTTAAGCTATATAAATCCTTAGAACACTATGCGAGAATAGTAGGGTATGGGTTATATAGAGACAAACTGACAGGAAGCATAATATTAAACCATAACGCTACATTTCTGCAGCTATCATTGCAGATTCTTGATATTTTAGCACGCTCTTTGTTATAAGGCATGCCATCTTGTGGGTCATTACTGGTGACCACTGGCTCATAGACGTCTTGTTTTGACATTTATATGGAGTGTGCTAAATTCTTTACAGATTCCTCTAAAGGTGTGTCAGAGACATGGGTTGTGAGGCAAAGGTTGGAGGATCTATACAAGAAGTTACTCCTTATGGATTTGGAGTATGCCCTGGATAAAAAAGTTGAACAGGATTTGTATGCTTAAGATTTATACTTACAGTATTTTTAGCTCTTCTGAGTCAAAGGCTCAAAGAGCTAATGCTATGGCCATTTATGCAGTGTGTGACATGTATGAACTTTCTAGAATATGAGCCATATCTCATTAATCAATTGGCCAATTTTTAGCTCCACTGGTCAGAGATCAGAAGAGCTTATGCAATATTAAGGTGTCAGTCGTCTGTCTGTCTGTAAAAATTTTTTTAGCTCACCTCTAAGAAGTTGAGATGTCAGAGCTTATGCTATACTTCAGGCATTCCAGTTAAAGTTTTAGGAGCAGGTCCATTCCCAAGTAACTAAAAGCCTTACCTGGACCAAACTTGCATGGATGATGCATCTAGGGATGAACACTTCCATGTATGCTTAGGATGCTGGATCTGACCTACATTGTCCAGATGAGTGACCAGGTTAATTTTTTTGGAGCAGGTCTAATCCAAAGTAACTATAAGCCCTACCTTGACCAAACTTACATGGATGATGCATCTAGGGATGGACACTACCAGACTTGCTTTGGATGCTAGATCTGACCTACATTTTCTAGATGAGTGACCAGCTTCAAGTTTTTGGAGCAGCAGAGGTTAAAAAATATTTTAAAAGTATTTTTTATTTTTAAACTCCCTTAATTCCTTATGTTGCCTCATAAATTGAATAAAATTAAGGACTTAAAAATCATGTATGTTTCTTGTAACCCGGCCGACCCATTCAAATTACCCATGGGTGTATTTTTCCCCCTGCCAAATGATAAAACTGCATTTGATCAATCAGCTGATTCCATTTATAAAAAAAATATAAAGTTTAGCTTTACTTCAGACATAGAGTATGTCGACCTACCCCATTAGTTAACATCTTAAATATAAAGAGTAATCTTTATTATTACAACATGGACAAGTGAATTTTACTAGCTTAATAGTCCTTGGACCAGTGCATGTTTTAGGAAAATTTAAACCCCCTGAGCAGGTCCATTCCAAAGTAAATATAAACCCTAAACAAGTTTTTGAGGCCGGTCCATTCCCAAGTTACTGCAAGCCTTACCTGGACCAAACTCATATTGATGATGCATCATGGGATATCTGACCTATTTTTAGTTCACATCGCAAACATATGACTATTGGAAACATATGATGGCATGATACGTTAACTGAAAAGTTGGTCACCTTCACCTTCTTTTGATATTTTATGGTTATATTTGAATATTTCAGGTACTAATTGTCTTAGAATCGTCAAACTTAGTTAATTGGTGGGTATATGGTCCTAAGAGTATTTCAACTGAATGTAGGTCACTTTATCACTTTAAAATTTTGAGGTTATGTTTAAATTTTTCAGGTACTGATTGGCTTAAAATCATCAAACTTCGTCTTTTGAGTTCTTGTATTTTGAATTCTCAGAATGTTTCAAGTAAGAGGTTGGTCACATTGGCCTACTTTTTGATTTTAACGAGGCCCAATCTACTTCATCTGTGCATACGTTTTAACGCAGTGTCAACTCAGGCACGTCACAGTACCCTTGACTGCTGTCACAATTGAAAACAATAACGTCACAATTAAAATGACGTCAAATTGCGCTAAAATGTTTCGCTGGTCTTGCATACCTGGAAGCTCTATAGACTGTGCATATTGAAAGCTGGCTCATTCTTGACGCACAATGGACGACGACGGACGAAAACGGATATCGTCATTTACAAAAAACAATTGCTGATTGGTCAACCGGGTGTACCGAATTCCAATCAGAATTCGAGAAAAAAAAACAACTTTAACACCGTATGCCAAGGTTTCATGGGGAAAGTAGCTTATCAGAAACCCTTGGCTAGCGAAGTTGAGGTCCCACTGACTTCGCCATTACTGAGTTTTACTGATGTGTGCTTCCTTAGATACATCATCTATGAAAGTTTGGTCTACATAGGGTTTATAGTTACTTCAGAAGGAGACCTGCACAAAAAACTTAAACCTGTTCACTCATCTGGAAATTGTAGGTCAGATTCAGCATCTCAAGCAAGCCTGGCAGTATGCATTGTTGCAACCACTATTGAAATAATTATTTCAATTATAGTGGTTGAGAGTACATTTCAGTAACAAACATAGGTCGCAACCACTTTTGAAATATGACCACTTTTGAAATTATCATTTCAGTAGTGGTTGAGAGTACATTTCAATAACAAACATAGGTTGCAACCACTTTTGAAATACAACCTCTATTGAAATAATTATTTCAATAGTGGTTGAGTGCATTCCAATAGGCCAGATAAAATTAATCTTTAGATTCTCATCCCCGCCCGCCCCTCTCAAAGTGTCCTGCCCCGGTGTTTTTTATTTTGATTTTTGGGTGTTAAAAGTATATTTTAATGTCTTTTTATTCAGTAAGAATTTGGATCAAAGTTTTAGAGTTATCTCCCGTTTGTATCAAAAGTCGCGTGTCGCTATTTATAGCAACAAACCCATGTGAAGAATGGAGAAAAATCGGCAATAAAAGCAGTTTAGATATGAAAGGGAAAGATAATGCGTCAGTATAGAAGAGGCAGGGAAGAAAATATAGCATAAACTTATCTTGATAAGCAAGTTTTTGAAGAGACTTTAAACTACTAGGTAAAAATTGATGAGGGAAATGCACCTGGTCAAGTTTTAACGATCTCTACTGTATGTGAGTTTGTATAAAAGAAATATATAAATAAAACATCATTGGCAGAATTTAGAGAATAAAAGTGTTAAGAAAATATTAAATATTAAAACTGTTCAAGCCTAGGCTTTTCAGTAAAATATTTAATCGAGTTTGCAAATATGACCTAGCTACTTCAATGTCAAACGTAGAATCCCAAGAACAATCAAATTTTTGAGAAAGGCAGAAATCTGTGATATTTTACAAAATTTTTAAACAGAAGGATTTGTTGGCGAAACTAAAAAGTATTTGGGGGAAAGGCCTTGAGAAGTCATACAAAGCTATTCAAATAGGCATTAACATGAGGAAAACTTGTTTCTAAATTTTTTGATATTTTCAATTATAAAAAATAGAAAATAAAATCCGCCCACCCGCCCCAATTTTTTAGCAAATTAAGATGAGAATCTAAAGATTAATTTTATCTGGCCATACTAAACATAGGTTGCAACCACTATTGATATAGTGTTCATTTTTGAAATAAAAATTTCAATAGTGATTAAAATATAGATTTCAAGTGATTGAAATAATTTCAAAAGTGCGTTAAACAATGATTCCAAAAGATATTAAAATGATTATTTTAATAGTTGCTGACAACACTTTTGATACTGTATTTGGCTGAATATGATACACATTGATGTAAAATATGCACCCCCCTTTTTGAGCCTGAAACTGGGGAAAAAACACAGTTTGGTTGTATTACTGTAGAAGTACTTTTTTCCGCGTGGTATTAATTTACGCTATGTACGCGGCCACAAATTTTCCGTGGAAATTTGTCCAAGCATACTTAATGAAAATGTAAGGCATATAGATACAGTATAGAAAATCCACGTAATTTTCTGCCCGCGGATTAAACAGAAATTGAGATTCCGCAGAATTATGACCCCGTGGAAAAAAGTACGTCTACAGTATATGCAACAGAAAATTTTACCAAGCAATGTTCTGAACTTTGAAAATAGCAGTTACTTGTTATGAAAATCGGCGCGAAGATTAAGTGTCAAAAATTTACAGAACACAATTTTTTTTAATATACATTTATAATTTTCTCTTCATCCTGAATTTCAATATCACAGCAATCTGGAAAAAATTAATTATTTAAAGAAAGCACAAGATAATATTACATAAAAGTATTAACAGAGTTTTTTTTTTTTTTTTAAGCAAACAGTGATTTTGAAATTATACATCGCCATATTCTTTGGTGAAATAATTTTATTTCGACAAAGCATGAGATATTGTTGCAAGTTTTAACAGTTGTCATATTTAATCTTAGTTATAGGTAATCATGCTGAAAATTATGTTACTCTAACAGGACCAAGATTGCAACATCAAAGTATTTATAGACTAAAATTTTCCTCTTCTGAATCTTCATGGGTATCTTATTTTCTACAGAGCATGAATAAATGATAACACTTCAGTTTTAGCGTTTTAGCATACTTCATTTTTCATTTGTCAAATATCAATCATTAAAACAAGAAGCCAATGGATATAAGATAAATTAAAATTACATTTAACAAGTGTTTAAGGTATCATAATCAACAAGGTCATGAACCAACCAAACCCACCCCCC